>LNAC01000307.1:0-106297 GCA_002007465.1 Ailurus styani | reverse complement strand
CAGGGTGGGGGGTTGTGGGGGGTAGGGAGGGAAAAATAATTTTATTTTTTTTTGATGCTGTTTCAAATAGGATTTTTTCCTTAATTTCCTTTTCAGATTGCTTATTGCCAACATGTAGAAATACAACTGATCCTATATCCTGATCTTTGCTTATTTATTAGCTCTAGTAGTTTTTTTGTAGGTATTTTAGATATAATCATGTACCTGTTGCTTTTATTATAGAAGGGTATTTAGAAATCAAAATCTGCATGCTAAATGTATTCATAACTACTGTGATATAATTGCTTTTAGGACCTCGTAGCACACATTGCTGGAAAGTACATACATACATGCAAATCAATATATAATTCTATTCCTGTCTAGTTCTATGTATTAAAAATTATGAGTTCTTACTGATACCTCCAATTTCCACCCTATTAGTGATTCTGGAGCTGGGACGGTGCATATTTCAAGCAGCAGCCTGCAGTGTCAGAAAAGCCCCAGGGTGGGAAGCAAGGGTATACAGTGACCAGTTCTGTAACTAGAGTAAGAAGTGGTGTAGAGAGGATTTTAAATGGGTATACAAGATATATTCAACATAATTAGTTTCTGTCATCACTTTTTCTCTTTGTTTTCTTCCTACTTCTCTAGACACTCTTATCTCAGACTTCATTAACTGAGTGATCCTCTGGGTTTTGTATCAAGCCCCCTCTTTTGCCTTCTTAGTATATTTTCTAGACTAGCTCATTGACTTTCATGTCTTTGAGTACCCCTTGGGAAATAGCTTCTGTCTGTGTCTTCTGTGCTTCAGATCAGCCTATTCGATTGCATACTGAACAGTTTCACTTGTATGTTCTCCCAATGCTGATATGTCAAAGTTAAAATGTCTAAACTTGTTCATTATGGCCTATTTCACCCTGTTGCAACAGGGTCCTTTTCCTTTTGCTCAATGTTTCCTAGTAGCCCAAATCAGAAACAGGCATTTTCATGGATTTCTTCCTCTCCCTCACCACCTACAATCATGTCTTCTTCATTTACTCTCTAAATACATTAAATCTGTTTATTCATCTTCATCCATATGGTCATGGTCTTAAACCAGATTACTATTATTCCTTACTTGGATTTCAGCATGCTAATTGGTCTCTGAAACCCATTCTTAACCTTAATAGTCATTTAGAAAATGAGTTCTAAGTTCTAGTCCTGGCTGTGCCATTTTCAGCTGTATGATCTTAGGTTGCTTCATTGCTTTAAGGCTCAGTTTCCTTATCTGTAATACAAAGGCAGGAATAGTACTTATTTCAGAAGGCAATTGTGAGAAGTATGTGGGGGAATATATGCAAATTTCTTAGCATATTAGCTGATTCATAGTAAATGGTCAATAAATTATAATCATTCCAGGGTTCTTCAAAATCCAGCCTCTGCTATTCCTCCGGTCTCTTCCCTGATTGATTTCTTCTACTCAGTTTTTCAGCTTTTCTGAACTTCTTTCAGTTGTTGTAGTATCGTATGGTCTCTTTTGGCTCCAGGTCTCTTCTCTCTTTTCTTAGAATTCTCTTCTCCCTCATCCTCTTATCTTATTCATCCTTCTTAATTTATACATCACTCTCTCTGGGAAGTCTTGATTTGGAGTCACTTATTTGTGTTCCAGTAACACTCTTACTTCCCTTATTGATGATCTTATCTCACCACATTGGAGTTAACTGCTTACTTGCTGGTCTGTCAAGCTACTGAGGGTAGGGACCAATTTACCTTCACTCTTCCATCCCTAGTACCTAAATTGGACTCATTCATTGAATGAAAGGATAATGAATGGGCCATGTTGCCATTGTCTGTTTTTTGATCTCCTGCTTGGTAAGCTCCTTGGTTACATCCCTGCTTGGCTTCAAGAGTGGGGAAGATTGAATGGGAACTCTCTCCTTGTATCATGTCAGCCATTAGCTGTTGCTGCATTGTTGGCCTCCAACTATTAGCTGATCAGTAAATCTCAGGAGTGTTCTTTAAACATGAACATGGGGCTACTTTTCCTGTCAGCCTCCACCAACAACAGTCTGATGGCCTTTCTCACCTGGGGAACATCCTTGACACTATCACCTTGATGAAATCTGTTATCTCTAACTCTGAGATTACTCTGTTATATTTCCCTATAAATATTAGATTGCATGCGTATTCATTACCTGCAGACTGGAAGTATGATGGGGTTGGGGGCGTGGGCCTGGGACCGCTGGAATTTGTGGTGGAATTAGACACAGACGCGTGAGATGGAACAGATGGTAAGAGAAGCTGGATTAGGGTTTTCAATCATTTTGCTCTGCTTAGATGTAGAATTATTTGGTTCAGACGTGCTTTGGCTGGGAGCCCGCAGAAGCAAGCCCAAAGGCCACTGTCCATACCCCGAGGCCACTGGAAGAGAAATTTGGGTGTCTTTCTGAGTGGTAACCTGGTGGCCTGAACCACTTTTACAGCGCAGATCCAAGCTGGCGTATACGTACCCTTCCGCGCTAAGAGAAGGAAGCCGCTGGGGGGCAGCAAAGCCTCGCAGATTTCTCCTTACAGCTGCCCCCCCCCCCGTTTTAAATCTTGCAGCATTTTGCTTACTCTCTCTCTTTTTTTAAACGAATTGCTCTCTTTTAGATATTTAGAGTAATTTTCTAATCCGAACTACACTTTGGTATTTCCTCTCAGAAATCCGTTTTTCCTGCCAGGATTTTACTTTTTCTCTCTCCTGTCATTTCCAAGAAGCCCAGAGTTGGAAGGCCAGGCCCAGGCGGATCCGAGTGAGGAAGGAGCTGGCGAGGTGGGATGGACGGACAGTGGCCGAGCGGGACATTCCGCGCGGATCCGGCCCGTAGGGAGCTGGACCAGCAGCAGGGGCGTACTGGGCCTCAGGACGCCTGGGTGGGGCCGACTTTGCAGCTGCTCAGCACCCCTGGCTCGTACAGTGGAGGCACGGACCTGATGCCCCGGAAAATACCTTTAGAATATGGCTTTGGGGGGGAGGAGATTTGGCGAGAGTCACCAAACCACACCTGGCGGCTCACAGATCCTGGAGAAGTTTACAAATGTCACGTCTGTGTCTCAACACGAAAACAACTCTCTAAGGTTTCACACGTTCCAGGAAAGGCCGGTGGAGACGCGATAATAGGCCAAACGAAGCGTGCGGGAGCCTTTTCGCGGCTCTCAAGAAGACCCGCGGCAGGTGCGGCGGGACTCGGAGCCGCGCGCGAGGAGGCGCGCTTCAGGCGCCCTCGCGGCGCCGGGCGGGGGTGCTCCCTGAGGTGACAGGAGGAAGCGGGAGGTGGAGGGTGGAGAGGACGTCCCGCCCCCACCTCGCTCTCCTTTACGGGAAGTGATGTGGGGCCGGGCGGAAAATACCCGCCAAGGACCCAAAAAGGGCCGGCAACGGGACAAGCACAGCGGCGCGGGAACAGCGAGGTCCAGCCAGGTGAGCCACGCAGCTGCGGGAGGCGTGGGAGGGCCGCCGGACCCCCGGCGACCGGCGGGCTCCGCTTCAACCCCGGGAGCCGAGCGCGCCGGCGGGCGAGTGGCAGGGCTGGCCCTGGAGGCTGCGATTCCTCGCCCGGCTTCCGCGCGTCTGAGCCCGCCCGGAAAGTCGCTTTGCCTCTCCCGGGCCCTCAGCACAGACCCTACGGAGACCGCCGCCGGGGGTGGGGGGCGGCATGGGCGAGGTGCCGGTTAGTTGCAGTTCCAGGTTTGGGACGGGGCTGAGGTCACCTCCGGGGGGCATGCGTCTAAGTACTTGGGTCCGGGTCGGGGAGCGGGGTGGGGGGAGGAAACTTCATTGGCAGGAGAGGAGGAAGGTCCCAGACCTCTTGCACTGGCCCATAGTTCTTTCTTCCCTCCTGTAGTTTTCAGTTTAATTATTTAACGTCTTCACATCCTTGTTGATAAGGGTCTGGACAGCAAACTGGCTGGGTAACAGAGGGTCCTCCCTTACCCTGTCAGTCAGGCAGGAGACCCAACCCGGCAGCCAGGCCCCTGGATCTCCCCTGGTGGGGTGCGGCCGATGTGGAGACAGGTGTGGTAACTATTGCCAGATCCTTGTCTTTGTCCCAGTAGATCACCAATTAGGCAAAGGCAAGCCTCAGAGGAAGGAAATCTTGTGAGCCCTTGATTTTATCTTCCCAGCTTTTGGCTCCTGCTGGCCACCTAGGCCACAGGACTCCAGAATGTTCTGCCACAGGGTCCTCTTCCTTCCTTCTGTGGGCTAACAGCTGTTTTTTCCTACTCCGTGGATTCTCGCTTTATGGCTGGCTCTTCACCCAGATGTTGGGAGGGGGGGTGTAGTGTTAACGTTTTGGAAGTTTTTCATATTTATTGCTGATTTAATTTGTTGGTGGTCCTTTGTTCCTACCCCCCCCTTTTTTTTTGCCTTCTTAAAAACTTGCTTTAGGGGCAAAACAATCTGGAAAACAGGGTTCTACAGATGGTTAGAGATTAAGAAAGGTTAATAGAATACTGAAAGCACCTGACTGAAGATCTTTTTTTTTTTTTTAAGATTTTATTTATTTATTTCACAGCGGGAGAGAGATCACAAGGAGGCAGAGAGGCAGGCAGAGAGAGACGGGGAAGCAGGCTCCCCGCCGGGCAGGGAGACCAATGTGGGACTTGATCCCAGGACCCTGAGATCATGACCTGAGCCGAAAGCAGAGGCTTTAACCCACTGAGCCACCCAGGTGCCCTGAAGATCATTTTTTTCCTTGTAGTTTATGTTGGTTTTCATTCCTACTTTCTTCTTTCTTTTTTTTTTAAATCATGAATTTGTTTTATTTTCATGCCTGAAGCCAACTCATTTACTATCTCAGCCTTTCTTCTTTCTTTCCTTCCTTCCCCCATCTTTCCCTCGCTCCCTCCCTCTCCCTATATTCCTCCCTCTCTCTTTCTTCCTCCCTCCCTCTCTCCCTTCCTTCCTTCCTTTCTTTATCTTTCTTTTCCTTCTTTCTTTCTTTCTTTCTTTCTTTCTTCCCCTTCCTTCCTACCTTCCTTCCCTCCCTCCCTTCTTCCTTCCTCCCTCTGTCCCTCCCTCCCTCCCCCTTCTTTTCCTTTCCTTTCCTTTCCTCCCTTCTTTCTTCCTTTCTTCCTCTTAATTCTACTCCATTGATCTATTTGTCTATTTTTATGCTAGTATCATACTGTCTTTATTATTGTAGTTATGTAGTAGGTTTTGAGAGTGGGAAGTGTGAGTCCTCCCATTTTGCTCTTCTTTTTTTTTTTAAATTGTTCTGGCTATTCTGGGTCTCTTGAATTTTCATATGAAATTTAAGATCAGTTTCTCAATTTCTGTTGCTTTGGTTTTAGAACAGATGTAAAGGTTTTGAAGTAGGCAATAATCTCTAGGAACCAGACTCTTGATTTCTCTCTTCCAAATCCGCTCTTCACTTAGTCTTTTCCATCTCAGTTCATAGCAATTTTACTCTTCTAGATGCTCAGACTAAACACTCTGGAGTGACCCTGATTCTTTTCTCTCATTCCCACATCTAATTCTTCAGCAAATCTCATTGGTTCTACTTTGAGAAAATATAATACATAGGATAAAAACCATCTCTGACCATTCCCACTGCTTCTACCAAGATCACGTCATTTCTATCACTGCAGAAATTGCTGCAAAAGCTCCCAGCAGGGCCACAGTGCATCTACCCTCACTAGTGTACAGTCTGTTGTCAACACAGCAGCCAGAGGTCATTATGCCAGTCACTCCTCTGTTCATAACTCTTCTATAGCTTTTTATCTCAAAAGAAAAACAAAGTCCTCATTATGGCCTACAAGCCCCTTATGTGGTCAGTGGCTTCGTCTTCCACCATTCTCCCCTTGCCTACTACACTCCATCCACACCTCAAGACCTTTGCATTTGCTCTTTCCTCTGCCTGGAATGCTTTTCCTTCAAATGTCTTCATGGCTTTCTCACTCATTTCATCTAAGTCAAAAGTCATTTCTTTAGGGAGGCTTTCTTGAACCACCCCATCTAAAATAGCATCTGTCACCCCACCCATCATTTTTTGCCCCCTAACCTTGCCTTATTTTTCTTTAGGGTATCTATAGCAGTAACTGTCATTATACACACACACATTGTCTCACACACACTCTCTCTCTCTCTCTCTCTCACTCTCTCTCTCACACACACACTACTGTTGTCTCCCGCTAGTAGAATAGGCCTCATGAAGGTCAGGAATTTTTCTTGTTCAGTGTGGTGCGGATAGCACCTAGAACAGTGTCTGGCATGTAGTAAACTCTAAAAAATATGTGTTGAAAATGAAAAGGGAACGAGAGACAGAAACAAGGATCACTCTATTGTTGCTTTCTCTCTGTTCCTTCACACTTCACCTAAGAGAAGCAATGTCCATAGTTACACTAACATCTCCTATGTCTGTCCTATCCTCTTATTCCCCCAAGACAATGGTTTAAGCCTCCTTGGAAAGGGGAAGTTTTGGGTTCTTCCCACAGTGGCAGTGGGGAGCCCTCTTCTCTGTAGCCCGGGCAGATTGTGTGCGGGCATTTGGCTCCTGCCTCCAGTGATACCCCTTTTTGTGCTGAATTCAAATTCAAGAAAATGGAAATTCATTTCTTGATGAGTATTTTGCACCACAGTGAATTAATCTTTCTCTGGCTTCTCACTGAAATTGCAACTCTTGACACGCATTTTGGCATTTAATTACATAACTACTTTAGACTGTCAACTGTTTATATATACGTTGTCTTATATATCTTATGGCTAGATTGTAATATCCTGGAGGCAGTGTGTGATTTCAGTTCACTTTTTAAGACTTATACTGCAAGGTGTCTTGGCTAACAGGAATGTTTGATAAACCTTTGCTGAGTATACCAATAAGTTAATGAATTAACCTGGATTTGTTTTTATCATTGGAAACTTCTGGTCCATACGTTGAAGTTTTCTTAGCCAACAGCTGTAAATATCTTGTTTTAGTCTATCTTATTCTGCTGCTTCTGACAGAGCAGTATTGGCTACAGTTGAGTAGAATTTCCTGCTGCCCTTTCTCAGGGAGAATTGAATTAATCAGCCTAGATAGTATGATAATTAATCTTACAAGTTATTTAAAAATTGAATATGCCTTCCATTGTTATTTAGACTTATCTTGGAATGTGCCCTAATTGTATCTTCATTGCAAAATAAGGAAAAGGATTATTTTTACATATATAGGGGATGTATACAAATATATATTTCCCCTAGTGAATTATACATTTAAACCCTCCTGAAGAACAAAACAGAGCTTGTATATTTAAAGTCTGAGCCCCTAACTAACTAGATGGGGGAATCCTTTCACAATGTAAATGTCCATCGAATTATCATGAAGTATACTTTCAACACCTTGCAATTTTCTATGTCAGTTATACCTCAATAAAGCAGTAAAGCAAAAATAAGAAAAATAGTGTGAACCCTAAAGAAGCAAGAATTGTGTTGCCACTATCAAAACAAGATTGCCTTCCAAAGAGAGCAATTTTTCCCTTCCATGGCTTTTGCTTTTTATGCCTTGTGCAGTTTTTACTCGAACCACATTTATTCCCCTGCTTCTTGGTCAGGAAGTTTAAGTTTTTGATCTGGTTTCCCTTAAGCTGATTACCTTGGGAGCAGACATGAGCCCTGAGTTGGAGGAAGAGATAAAGGGTTTGTAATTAACTTTATGTCCGGAGGGTGAGATGTGGAACAGGGAGAACTGAGCTCCTTTGGCCTCTGCTGGTCATGCAGCAGAGAAGGCACACCACATTGTCTGTTTGTGTGAGTGAGGTCTACTGACACTCACGTTTTATTTACTGTTAAGTTAATTTGATGCCTCACTTACTTAAGAGGAAAGTTGAGAGTTATTTTTACATTTGTTTATTTGTTTATGGCCTCTGTATATGTTAGTCTTGAGAAGGCCTTCCATTTAGTGCCCCAGCCACTTTAGAACTACCCGGATGTTTGGAATTAGACTTTTGATTCTTAAAATCAAACTTTTATTTATTTATTTATTTATTTATTTATTTATTTAAAAATATTTTATTTATTTATTTGACAGAGAGAGATTACAAGTAGGTAGAGAGGCAGGCAGAGAGAGAGGAGGAAGCAGGCTCCCTGCTGAGCAGAGAGCCGGATGCCTCAGTCCCAGGACCCTGAGATCATAAACTGAGCCGAAGGCAGAGGCTTTAACCCACTGAGCCACCCAGGTACCCTAAAATCAAACCTTTAATGTGGGGTTGGAGGTAGGGTGCTAGATTAGGAAGTGAAAAAAATTTGCATTTTGGATAAACAATGAGTAACTTCTTACTATAAGTGTGTTCTATAAATACTTAGATTAGGAAACTGCTGTTTTTATGAAATGCAAATGTAACTGAGTATCTTGTATTTAATTTGGCAACTTTAGCCTGATAAACCCATTTCTGAGTAGGAAATGAATTGATCATGATAATGTCCAAAGAGTGACTGAGCTGTGGCTTATTTTGGTAACCACACATATGTCTATCTTAAGGACAGAGAGGGGGTGCCTGGCTGGCTCAGTCCATGGAGTATATGACCGGTGACCTCGGGTTTGTGGGTTTGAGCTCCACGTTGGGTGTAGAGATTATTAAAAAAAAAATCTTTAAGGACAGAGAAGACTTATAAACTCAAGGAGTATAAAAAAATGGAAAGAAGTGGAAGACTTAGTTTTATTTTAGTTTTTTGTAGTTTAGAAAATTCACATCCACAGACGTTTAAGTCTCTTTGTAGGATCACAGAGTTAATGGAAGAGCCAGGACTAGAACTCCAGGCACAGTGGTTGGTCTGTTGTACAATGTCTTCGTATAAGATATGTATATATGTCTTATGTTTTCATGTTGACCCTTAATCATTTTTTTTAATTCCAGTAGAGTTAACATACAGTGTTATTTTAGTTTCAGATGTACAATAGTAATGCAGCGTTTCCCACCCTAAATCACTTCTGTTGTTGCCATCCTCTGATCATTCCCTTATCACACTGTCCTTCTAGTCCCCAAATCCAGTGCCAGGCAAAGCCACTCATGAGACACGCTTGACTTTTCTCGGAGAGCCACATGACTGTCAAAAGCCACCATTTGGTTGTATTCCCTGTGACAATGCCTGAAAGCCTGTTATTCAATGTGTTTTTATTCCTTTTGAAGTCTTGTTAATAAGTTTGTCCCCTTTAAGTTTTTATCATAAGATGCTTTGATTACAGTGGACTTACTGAGAGTAATTCTACAACAACCAAGTATTGTCTTATTGACAGCCTGCTTGCTTTGTGGCCTACTCCTATGAAACTCACCACCTTGCATTGTAGTACAACAAATATGGAAGATATATGGGAAGGATAAATAAATTACATAGATATAAGTGACTTGCCCTGTAGAGATGTGTTCTTATAAAACACTGAGTTATTTTATTATTATCTTAAAATTATTTACACTTATTTAAGAAAGCAGCCTTGAAAATGAACATGCTTCCTCTGTCACTAGAATACCGTATTTCAGAGCCACTAATTTATTTTTTTTCAGAAGTTTGTTGATTAATTCATGTAAAGCCTTACCAGCTGCCAGGTCAAAGCATAATTATAAAATTGGTTGCCAAGAGACTGAAAAATATGTTCATTCTTATTAGCCGCAGTTCATCTATCCTACCCTGATCCCACCACATGGGAGGCTGGTTGAGTCTTATCTGAGTATGACGGGTTACTTATCTCTTGTGTATTTGTATCATTAAGAACAAAGACAGGGTGTCAGTTGACTAACTAAACCTTATGATAAGGTATTTTTATTCTTGTTATACTAGCCCTAAGATGGGGAGGAACAAGACATAGAAATAGGTCATGACTTAAATGTTCGTTTGAGATACCCAAGAATTTTAAAATATAATCTATGATGGTGGCCAGGATTTCTTTGTTTCTTACAAAGTGTGATTGATTTTCATAATGAATCTCACCACTGCAAGGAAGTGACCCCACGAATGAGTAAAAAGGTCTAGCAGCCCTTGAAAAGAGAAGTTATTACTCTCGTTTGATATTGGAGACCAGATGTGGCCAAACAAGCTGCTGGCTGTTCCTGACTGAGCTTCCGTTGTCAGGGACAAGGTCAAGTGTCCATTGCCTTGCACTGCTTCGGTACAGAAGACCATGGAGGAGGTTGTGACACTTCCTCAGGGAGTGACTCACCCCTATGTTCTGGAGCTCCTGCTTGAACATGGGGGAGCCAACATAGCTGGGACTTAGTAGGCTGGGTGCTAGTCTCTAATATTGCTGATAATTAACCATGTGATATTGCACCAGCGGTTCTCAGTTAGGGCTGATTTGGATAGCCGCCTCTCCTGGGGACATTTGGCAATGTCTGGAGACAGTTTTGGTTGTCACAACTGAGGAGTTACTACTGACATTTAATGCATAGAGGCACAGGACACCCCTCATGACAAAGGATTATCCTGCCCAAAGTGTTAATGGTGCTGAGGCTGAAAAATCCTGCATTAGACAAGTCAGTGAATCTCCCTGGCCTGCATTTTCCTAAGTTACCCATTCTCTCCATCATGTGAAGTTCCCTAAGCTTGACTCCACCACTGTTGTCTTTCTCACCTCTCTTACACTGATTCTAAGTTATTAAATGTAGAGTAGGGTCCAGGTATTGACAATAACGGGCAGTGGGGACTGTGAACCCTTGTCCTCAGGGATCACATGGAGGAGATCCTTGTAGGGGTGCCAGGTGGACCATCTGAGAGGAATGGACTGTGGTGACAGCCTGTCTGTAGGAAGTCTGCCATGTGATTCAGCATAGGTGGAAACCAGAAACCCGCAGAGAGCACTGTGACTGAAGGCTTGGTCTCTAAATTCCTCAGAGCCCTGTGCTCTCCACACCTATGCATGAGGAGCTCTCAGCTGACCAGTGGAATCTTTGTCCCAGATTTCCAGCCAGCAACCATACCCTTGTGCCAGGGGTGCCTTGGAAATCAGTTTCCCAAGGAAATATTAAGATGGACAATTTCTTCATGAATGCCTGATTTTTTGCTTAACTACAGCCTCTCTGAAAGATTAAAAAGTCAACAATAGGAACTCTCTATGCCAGGTCATCAGCCCATTTTGCCACCCAGGGAAGGAAACTTCATTTGCTATGCTTCGAGCATCATGTAATTCAAGTGCTGGTAGGCCCTAGAAACCAGGTAGCTCAGCCTCCCCTCCACCTCAGAGGTTCAGAGCTGTGCTCAAGATCACATGATTGGGGCGCCTGGGTGGCTCAGTGGGTTAAAGCCTCTGCCTTCGGCTCAGGGTCCTGGGATCGAGCACCGCATCGGGCTCTCTGCTCGGCGGAGAGCCTGCTTCCCCGTCTTTGCCTGCCTTTCTGCCTACTTGTGATCTGTCCCTCTGTCAAATAAATAAATAAAATCTTTAAAAAAAAAAAGATCACATGATTGACTGATAACAGAGAAGGTTCTAGAAGACAGGTCTGTCTGCTGGTTCTCCACTGTGTTCTTTCCATGTCCCTATGCTCATATTTCTTGACTGTAACCAGGTATAACATGGGCAAGATAAAATTGTGTTGTTTTGTTGTTTAACTTTCAGATGGAACTTGACCAGTGTCTCTTCCTTGACCCTTCTGAAATATCACAGGAACTGAAACAAGTATATTATGATTTTAATCTAAGTTAAAGCCATCCATAAATAACTGGGTGCTTGCTGTGGTGACGTGCCAGCTGCCAGTGAAAGGCCACCATCATTTCTTCCCTATATTGCTGCTTTTCTGGTCCCATTCTTGCCCCTTCCCCCTGCCCCTGCCACAGCCCATTCCTCATACAAAGCCAGTGATCTTTAAAATATGTAAATCTGATCACATCCTTCTTCTGCTTTAAATTCCTCTGCTGTTTCGCACTACAGTTGGTATAAGATTCAGATGTTCCGACCATGCTCTGTAGGGGTCTCCGTGATCTGGGCTCTGTTGGCCTCTATGACCTCAGCTCATTCCTGTGCCTCCATCTCCAGACTCATCTCCTTCCTTTCTGTTCCTTGGAGATGCCAAGCTTATTCCTTCCTCAGAGCCTTTGTGCTTGCCCTTAACTCTTCCTCAGTGTGTTTTTTCTCTAGATCCTCACCTGGCTGGCCCCTTGGCATCATTCAGATTTAATTTCAAATATCACCCCTTCAAAGAAGTGGGTGATGACTTTCACCCTGATGACTCTTTCACCTGAGTAGACTCTGGTCACTCATTATCCTATTATTGTGTTGTTGTCTTCACAGTACTTCTTACTGTCAGAAATTATTTTATCCTTATGTTCACTTATTTATTGTCTCTTTCTTCCTGCTAAAATGTTCTCTCCATGAGGGTAGGAACTTTGTCTGTTTTGTGAAGTGCTATGTCTTTAACCCCTAGAATCATACCTGGCACAGGACAGATGATAATGAATGAATGACAGGGACACCTGTGTGGCTCAGTTGGTTAAGCATCTGCCTTCAGCTCAGGTCATAATCCCAGGGTCCTGGGATAGAGCCCCAGGTTGGGCTCCCTGCTCAGCGGGGAGTCTGCTTTTCCCTGTGCCTCTCACCCTGATCATGCTCTCTCTCATATAAATAAATAAATAAAATCTTTAAAGAAATTAATGAATGAATGACAGAGTAAGTAAAAGAGCAGTTGGTGATAGAGAAGATTGCTTTACAGATTTAGTGCTATGTAATTCCTGTTTTCTCTTACATGTTGGACTTTATTTTTTTAAACTAAAACCAGAATGCTAGTTTATTGATACCTGAGAAGTGGAACTGTTTGCAGTTTTTTCTTTGAGGACTAATGTACTTGCTTCCTGCAGTAAAACACTATGGGGAGCACATATAAAAGAAGACAGCTACTTGGTCAGCACAGACTCAGGGCCCAGGGACTTAGAAATCAAAAAGATCCAAGAGCTGCAGTGCTGGAAGAGGCCCAAAAATCACCCTGGTAGTGGTTCCTCATAACTGGCTGCCTGTGAAAATCACATGGGGAGATTTATTAAAACACACCCATACAAAGCCACACGTTTTCTAGTCTCTCCTTTAGAGATTCTAATTTGTTAGTTTGCAGCCAGTCCTGGGGAATTCACATTTTCTTTGAAATGCTGCCAAAATGGGGGCATCTGGGTGGCTCAGTGGGTTAAAGCCTCTGCCTTCGGCTCAGGTCATGATCTCAGGGTCCTGGGATCGAGTCCCACATTGGTCTCCCTGCTCGGCGGGGAGCCTGCTTCCTCCTCTCTCTCTGCCTGCCTCTTGCCTACTTGTGATCTCTCTCTCTCTCTCTGTCAAATAAATAAACAAAATCTTAAAAAAAAAGAAAAAGAAAAAGAAAAAGAAATGCTGCCAAAATGATGGATGATGCACGACCAGGTTTGGGAACCAGTGACTGAACCCACCTGTTCCCAAATAAGTAAACTGAGGCTCAGGAAGATCAAGTGGCTCCCTCAATCAGGGTCACACGTAGGGTGAGCAGAGAGATGGCACTGAACTCTCCCAGCCTTCTCTCTGCACTGTTCACAGAACACGACCACAAAGTTTCTCAAGGGCAGAGGCAGCACTACCTCGGAAATTGCTGGTTTATTACTTTTTTTCTTTATTTACATAAAACTAACCAGTCTGCTGTCAAACAGGAAATGCATACAGCCTAGTTTCCCTTTTTTATTACAAAGTGTCAGATCAATTAGATTTTAGATTCTGGGGCTGCAGAGTGACTGTTCAAAGGGTGGTTCTGAGGCCAACACCATCAGCGTCATCTGGAACTTGTTAGAAATGCAGATTCTCAGCCCAGAAGTACTGAATCTGAAACTCTGGAGGTAGGGCCCACAGTCTGTATTTTATTTTATTTTACACACACAGAGAGAGAGAGAGAGCGAGAGCGCACAACAGGACCCTGGGATCATGACCTGATCAAAAGGCAGACACTTAACAACTGAGCCACCCAGGTACCACTACACATTCATTTTTTAAAGCCATCCAGAAGATTCTGATGCACACTCAAGTTTGAGAACCACTGTTCATGGATACATTTTGCAATTCAACCATTGGTTAAAGCTGCCGGTCTCGGCCTTTTAGTCTGGACTCATTAACGTCAAAGCCTCAAGTTAAGCTAGCCATCTGCTTTCTTTGGTGACATTTATTCAAAACAGGGCCTGTAGTTATCAGTCTTCATTAGTATGCCATCCACAGAGAAGGAGAGAGAGGGATTAATACTTACTGAGCACCTGCTGTGTGTGAGGAGCCATGTGTAAGGCTATTACTTCTCTCATTTAATTCTCACCACCATCCTGCTAGGTAGATATTAGTATCCTTATTTTACAGGTTTGGGATAGGAGGCTATCTATTGTCTCCCTAGAACAGCTGCTCTCAAACCTTCTTGTGCATAATCGGGAATCCCCTGGGAAGTTTGTTATACATTCAAATTCCCTAGGCTCTCTCTCAGAGGCCCTAATTCAGAAGCCTGGTTGGAACCCAGGACTTTGGATTTTCGTCAAGTACTCTAGGTGCTTCTGCTGCCAGTGGGCATCTAGCCATAGTTGGAGAAATCCTATCCTAGCTCCACCCCCAGTGGTTAGACCTAGTGCTACTCAAGGTTTTGATGAGGTTCTGTGGTCCTCCAGGGTTTTGTGTGCTCACAGGCCTTGGGCACTGTGTGGGGATGTTGGTAGAACAGATATGAGCTTGCGAGGAGGAAGCTTGGGAGCAGGTATAAAGTAGTCTCATATTTCTGCTCTCTGCTGCCTCTTAGAGAGTTCCTAGGCCTTGTTTTGGCTTTGAGTAACTTGATCCTTTCTGTTATCCCAAATTGTGCAGCTTTTCTTAGAGCAACTTCACCCTTGTGTTGGTGGGATACACAGTTGTGAGCAACTTCCTCCAGGCTGTAATTAATATCTATCGAATTCTGAGTTGCTTTGGCTTTTGAGGTCAGAAATGAGCTTTTGTCTATTTGATGATAACATAGATACTTATTTTTAGGGATAGAATTGACATATTTTAATGAATGAGTTGTCAATCCATTAGAAGACTGAATGATTTGGTTCCATTATGAAGGAAAAAAGTAAGATGCAAATTAAAAAAGAATATCCTTATGCTGCCTGATGTCCTTCCTTGTGAGGTGGCATGCTGATCGGTCCATAGGTTTGGAGGCAGTTACTGACATAAGTACCCCAAGTCTCCCATAGTATAAAAAAAATGCATGTGTCAAAAGATGGCGAGAATCTCCCAGGCCTTAGCCCAGTGGAGGAGTCAGCAATATGGAAATATTAAATATTTTTAATATGTCTTAGTCCCTGAAATAAAATTGTGTTAGGGCAAGGGCAGAAGGAAATCCACAAAAGCACACATTTCAGTCTCCTGAGATCCTCTGTATATAAGGCAAATTATTTTTGCCAGGAAGAAAATAACCAAGTTACAGGGTAAGTATCTAAGAATAATTTCTTTAGCCACTGCTCTTAGAGTTGACAATAACAGCGTGTAACTAGTATAGTGGCTAGAGCTACCACTTGAGTGCTTACTGTGTGTCAGGAAGTATGCACACGTTCTCTCATTTAATCCTCAACAGACTTTCAGAGTAGATATTATCCTTTATTTTATAGATGATGAAACAAGGTCAGGAGGATTAGGTAATTTTCACAGGGCTGGTACTGAGGTTTCTGGGGATGCAAGACTGTCAGTGCTAGGGCCATCTGGGGGGCTCAGTCAGTTAAGTGTCTGCCTTCCCCTCAGATCATGATCCTGGAGTCCTTGGATCCAGCAGCACATTGGGCTTCCTGCTCAGTGGGGAGTCTTCTTCTCCCCCTGCTCTGCCCGCCCCCCGGCTTGTGCTCTGTCTCTCTCTCTTTCTCAAATAAACGAATAAAATCTTAAAAAAAAAAAAAACACCGAAAAACAAAAGACAGCCAGTGCTAAAACTAAGACAGTCTTGGGTAAACTGGGATGGTTGGTTACCCTGAGTCAGTCACCCAGCCTGCTGATCCACAGCTGATAGTGAGGAAGTAAGCCCAAAGTGTTCTGAGTAGTCAGACAGATAGTATGTATATGGAAACTTGCTGATCTGCCTCACAGAGACTTTCAGAACATTCCTTGGCACCCCCTTTCCTCCATTTTACATTGCAGTTCTATTAAGCTTGATTATTTGGTATCCAGATGCCTTGTCAATTAGAAAGTGAACATTGGAAGGGGAAGTAGTGGCCAGGGACATCTGGCTGAAGGTGGGAGCAAGGAGAATGAAGTATAAATGAATAAAAGATGGAATCATTACAATGGTCAGGAGGCATTTATCACAGGGGCAAACATACCTGAATAAAAATAGCTGATACTGAACACTATTTTAAGCACTTATAGGAATCACATAATTCAATTCTTCTAAAATAATCCTATTATCCTTGTTCCTCAGATAAGGAAACTGGGGCACAGAGAGGTTAAGTAACTTGCTGAAGATCACACAGCCAGTAAGTGGTAAAGCTGAGATTCAAAGTCTTCAGAGCCCAGATCCTCAACATCCTGCTTCACTATAGGTCCTACATGCTGAGGAGGTAGCACAACAAACTAGTGATGTTTATTGTGATGTCCTGAATCATCCAAGAAAAAAAAATTAAAACATGGACTATACATTTAACAGTAGTTACCCCTTATCCATGGGGAATATGTTCCAAAGTCCCCAGTGGATGCCTGAAACCATGGATATTACTAAACCCTATATCTACTATGTTTTTTCCTATACATACATTTCTGTGATAAACTTTAATTTATAAATTAGACATAGTGAGAGATTAACAATAACTAATAATAGAACAAATATAACAGTATACTAAATGAAAGTTCGGTGAATGTGGTCTCTCTCAAAGTATCTTATTGTGCTGTCCTCATCCTTCTTCTTGTGATGTTGTGAGATGATAAAATAACTATGTGATGAGTTGAAGTGATGTGATGACCTAGGCTTTGTGATGTAGCCTTAAGCAACTGTTGGCCATCTGATGAATCCTCAGGGATTCTGCGCTTCTGGACTGCTACTGACCCCAGGTCCCTGAAGCCCCAAAAAGTGAAACCATGGGCGGGATGGGGGTTGTTCTATTGTATTTTGTAGGAATTAATTTTTAAAATTTTATCAAGGTTATATACAGATATAGTACTACAGGCTTGTTACAAAAAGCCATTAGTCCCCTCCCCCAGTTCATTTCCTGCTCTGCAGAGACAACTTCTTTCAATTCTTGTAATTAGGTGATTCTTGCTGGTAGCTACATCCCTTGCCTCTAAATGACATACTGGATATTTCTATGGTCGATTTTCAGTTTTAAGCATTATTTAAAGTCTATGCCTAGCCACTTTACCATGAGAGAAGAGAATTTTAACTCATTTCCCCCACATCTGCCTCTACCATACGTGTATGCCATTTCCGTCCCCTACTCTCAAGTTACGTCATAGTTTTAGTCAGACCAGTAAGTCCTGGGCTTGTTTTATTTATTTATTTATTTGTTTGTTTGTTTTTAATTATTATTATTATTTGCCCCAGGGGTACAGGTCTGTGAATCATCAGGCTTACACCCTTCCCAGCCCTCACCATAGCACAAACCCTCCCCAATGTCCATAACCCATCCACCCTATCCCTACCCTCGCACCCCCCAGTAACCCTCAGTTTGTTTTGGGCTTGTTGTTTTTTTTCTTCAGGTCTTCCCTCCAGGGCTGGGTGGATTCTCCAGAGAACATTTGATCCACCCGCTTGTGGAGAATGCCTGTGTTCCGGAAGTTCCATTGTATGGGTGGGGGTGGAGGTATCTCAGTATTTAGAGGACTGGGATCTAAGCAGACTTGCACTATTTTAGCCTTGACTTTACGCTCCCCTCACCTCCAGGAGCGTCTGGGGCTGTGAATGCCTGAGCCATTCTGCAGATTCTGTGATAAGTTGCTTTTCGGCTTTCCCTAGCGGCAGGTGAAGAGTCATCTTTCTCAGGTCTGTTCATCAGTTACCTCTTGTCCATTTACTTTCTAGCTTCCACATTTTGTTGCTGTTGTTTCCACTCTTTCTCTTTGTCCTAAAAAATAAAAGAGCAAAACAAAACACCTCTTTTTACTGTTAGTGAGATTTGGGGAGGTAGCTGAGCTAAGGTGTGTGTTTGGTACTCCATCTTTATCCTAAAGTTGGAAAGACATTTTAGTAAGCTTTTAATGTGGAGGGGTCAAAAAAAGTTTGTGTTGCTCTAATGGGAAGATCACTAGTTCTATGAAAAATGGAAGTTTAACTTCTTCCTGCTACTCAAATTGTAGTTCTAGGACAAGGACCATCCATCATACCTGGGCATCACCTGGGCCCCACCCAAACTTATTGAATCAGAATTGGCAGTTTATTAAAATCCCTCGGAGCATCCTAAGCGTGCTGAAGATTGAGAAGTGCTAATAGGAAGTACTTTACTCAACTCCTACTGTAATTAGGATAAGCTCATTTTAATGCATTTTAGTCTGGGATTTAAAAATCTTGGTACTATCCCTTACTAAATTCTCCAATTTCTAGAGGTTTTTGTGAGATAATATAGAGGAGTATGTAAGTTTTCGTGAACATGCATCATCTCTCCCTTTATAAACCATGTCTGTCCATCTGAATCAACATCGGATGTGAACCAAAAATTCCATGTCATTTGCCATCAGAGATTTCAGACTGGTTATATTCAGGCTTTTTTAGCTGTCCACTGTCTTGAGGCTGGTGATAGGGTTTTTTATACATTGGGTAGGCTGAGTTTTCAGTCACGCGTCAAGCTGCCAAAGTTAGAGGGTTGCTTCCCCTAGAGGCAAAGGATAGATTAATTAGTTTAAACCCAACATCTGTCCCAGTGACAGGTATTTGATCAGCAAGGGATTGTGGGATGAGCGAACCAAAGATACAATTCCTGTCTTCAGGATACTCACCAACCAACATAAATTGGCTGTCACTATACAGGGTTGACCAGCTCTAGGAAACAATAAGCACAGAGAAGGAGCATCTAACTTAGCATTACTGGCAGAAGGAGCCAAAGGGTTACGTGATTTGATGAACCTAGCTTGATGGGTTTAGAGCCTCGGCTCTCAGTTTAGTGTTTCTTAGAATCACTTGGTGAGCTTGTTAAAACACAGACCCAGTGGCCGTCCTGACAATTTCTGATTCAGTACACCTGGGGTGGGCCCAAGAATGTGCATTTCTAACCATGTCCTGGGTGATGCTGATGATACTGATTTCAAATTTTGAAAACCACTGATTTTAGAGAATTATAAAGAGTTCTTGCGGCTGGAGTCAGGGGGCAGGGAATGGTAGGTGATACTGAAGGCAGAAGTCTAAGGAGCAGGGATTTCATTATGGAGTTTTTAGGGAGTCAGGTTTTATAGAGAAGAGTGATGGAAACCCATTTGCAGTTTGGAAAGATCATTTTGGGTGTGGTGTGGAGGATGGATCAGTAGCAGGGCTAGGTTAGAGGCTAGGAAACTAAGTAAGTGGATGATCATAGCCATCCAGATGAGAAATAATAAAAGCTTGGAATACAGGTGGGAGAAAGAAAGATCCCTAGAAAGTTGGAAGTGGGAGGGGCCAGTTGGAAGTGGGAGGGGAAGAAGGAGAGGAGCCACAGTGGACCATAGTTCTTTGACTGGCTGGGTGTTGGGATTGTGTTACTCAAAACACAGGAAGAGAGGGGGTCTGAAGCAGGGTCTGGAAAGAAGAACAAAGGAGGTAAGTGAAGGGCAGGACATGTTGAATTTGAAATGCCAGCAAGAAATCTGGGTGGACCTCCCAGTAGAAAATTTTCTTTTTGGGTCTGGAGGCCAGGAGAGGCCTGGTAAGTCATCTAGCCCCATCCCTTCTGCCACTTTCATTTGATCTCCTGTGTTGTTTGTTTGGATCAGGCATTGCATTTGTGAAGAAACACTACTGGTTTAACTTTTAAGGGCCTGGAGAATGCAATCATTTTAAAGATTCTTTCTCAAGAAAACAACTATTCTACTTTTTTGATTGGGGGAAAAGAAAGATTTTTGGCTTTTTTTTACCAGTCTTCTAACACCAGAAGAGGTTAATACAGCTGCCTTCTGTTTGAGAGGGCATTGGAATTGGGTTTTAGTAAGCTTGAAAGGAGCAAAATCACTTGACTGGTCTTCAGGCCATATGACGAACAGCTGAGACTAATTAACTGGATTGTGGGTTTTTACAGAGATGCCTGATTTTGAAAGTTGATGGAGTGGACTGGTTTTCAAAAGACTCTTTTGAAAAACGTTTATAAGTAGGCGATTCTGACTTTAACATTTCTCTTTGTATTAGACAAAAAGTAACTTTTTTGAAGAGGACATGTGATTGGACGTTGTCTAATTGTTGAAGTGTTGGGAGCAACATTTCTTAAAGTTTTAGAAAAACAACCAACGACTTACACTCCCTCCTTCAAGGTATGGTTTTGTGTTTAAATGTGTATATATATGTATATATATATTTTTTGTAGCGGTTTCAAATTCTGCCATGCCAATTTTCATGTACTTAGAATATGTGTAATTTAACATAAAATACCACTATACGTGTTAACTTTTTTTTTTTTTTAACCAAAGACTAAGACACCTGCTGAATTTCTGGGGTATAGTTTGAAAATTGCATTTTCAAATGCCATTGAGTACATTTGAATACTGACTACATTTTTCCTTTATTTTCTTAACTTTAATAAAGTAACATAGGTTTTTATTCTCAGGTAATGTTTTTTTATTTAAATTCAATTAGCCAACTTATAGTTCATCATTGGTTTTAGATAATATGTTGAATAAGAGAGCTGATGAAGGAATTAAATTGCCCTAAGAGTCTTGCTCATCCTCTGAGGATTTAAAAAATTCCAGCTTATTGGGTTTTTGTTTTTAATATTGTTAAAAGCTTTAATGGAGAAAAGCTTTATCTAAGTATGTGTTTTACTACAAACACATGTATTTCTTCTATGAATTAAATTTTCCCCCAAAGAATTGTTAATTTTGTTAGGTTTGGCTATAGTATTGTGGTTATGTAAGGAAAGGTCTGTGTATTTTTTGGATGTCTAGTGATAGGACAAGGAAAGATCTGTATATTTTATAGAGGCTTAGTGATAGGACGCAGGAGTGAAGGATCTGGGGGTTGGGTCTCATGAGGTCTCATGTTCATGATACAGTTCTCTCTCCTTCCCGATCTGTGCTGGTTTCCCAGGACTGCCCTGACAAAGCACTACAAACTGGGTGGACTCAACAATAGACAGGTGTTAGCAGGGTCGGTTCCTTCTGAGGACTGTGAGGAAGAATCTGTTCCAGGCCCCTCTCCTTGGCTTGCAGACAGCTGAATCTCCCCATGTCTCATCTTCTAGTTTTCCCTCTCTGTGTGTCCTTACACGAAGAAGGAGTTTGGATGCAGACGCGCAGGTCATACAGCCGATTAGTGTCAGAGTCCAGGCAGTGTCCTGACTTCCACTCCTGGGTGCTGACCAATTCTTCGTTTTGTTTTCTTTGCTGAAAGTCCAGGCTCTTCTCCTAGGAGTGAATCCAGAGCCCTGATTATCAGAAACCACTATGGGAAAAAGCCTTAATTAAAAGTTGACTTTCTCTGTCTAGATTCTTGGGTCATAAATTTAAAAAAAAATTTTTTTTGGAAAAAAAGAAAAAAAAAGTGTTGTGGGGAGGAGTGTTTATTCATGAGGGCATTGTATCCATAGACCGTCCAGATTGGAGTTCATACATTCCAAAGGAGTTTATCCCCATCTTGGTTACTTTCTCTGTCTCTTACGACTTTCTCCTTGTCCTTTTCAGACACAGTGTTCAGTGACCCAGCAGCCATTAGAATACAACAACACGATTTTTTTCTTTTTAGTTGCTGCTGCTGCCCACAAGACAGGAACTGTGGCAGCAAATGCTGATGAAACCTTGCGGTCGGCAGGATGGCACCATAGCAACCCAGACCTGAGCCTGTGAGCAGGTCCCCGAACCCAGGCTTCCCCCACCACTGTTCTAGTTTCCACCCTCTCAAGACCCTCAGCACCCCAGTGTTCAAAGAGGAAATGCTTACCACTTCCCTCTGTTTCTGTTTTCTCCTTTTAGGATTAAAGCTTCCTGAGAGCCCTGTTCATCTTTGGCCATCCTTCCTTTCTTCTGCCCTCTGCGTTTGTAGCTAGAGCTCAGGGCAGAGCATACCTCCTGGGTGATGAGTCACATAAAGTCCATTAAAAACAAAAGCTGATTTTCGCTGAAGCCGTAATTCATTTGTACTGTCTTTGTAAGAGGACAGCTTCCTGCTTGCTTCTGTGCTCCTGGGGTTGCCACAGTATGGCTGGGGCCCTGCCCTCTAGCAGCATTCTATGGGGGCTGGAGGGTTGGGAGTGAGGTAGTGATCAGTGAGATTGGTGTGCTGCTCAGGAGAGCAGTTTGCATCACTGACGGATGATTCTCTGGAGGCAGGAGCCACTTCGCTCAAACACAGATACAGATCATCCTTCCAAGAACCGACAGCATCAGTTTGTTTGTTTTCTCCATTTCATACTGTTAGGTTTCTCTTCTCCCTGATGTTGTCTGACAGGGAAACTTTATCTATGAATGCTAGATTCATCACTCTTCAAATATTGAATGGATCCCCTGTTTTCACAAGAAGGAGAAAGTCCAGATGTCTTTAAGCTGACACCTCTGTGCTTTGGCGATTGTGGACTATTGTTTTAAAAATCTCTTCCTAGTGTATTTCTTGGGTCTCTCTTCATTCTCAGTGATCCTCTTATATCTCCCATGGCCTCAGGAAATCAATTATATTCATAATTCTAAAATCCATATTGTTAACACTGACTTTTCTTTTGAACCCTAGTTCTGTTTTCCAAATACCAGTTAAATGGAACTCCCTGGATGTCCAACATGTCTGAGGGACATTTAATTGATCATGTCTGGTACACTGTAGCATTGTAGTAGTGTGTCTGGGTTTAAATGTTGGCTCTACAGTTGACTGGTTAAGTGACCTTGCAGAAGTTATTTAACCTTTCTGTGTATCAGTCTTCTCATCTGAAAATTAGAGCCCTTATAGAGTTGTTAGGATTAACTGAGTTGGTATTTTATTTATTTATTTCTAAATATTTATATATCTATTTGAGAGGGAGAGAGCGAGAGAGTGCACAAGGAGGAGGGGCAGAGGGAGAGGGAGCGAGAATCCCAAGCAGACTCCATGCTGAGCATGGAGCCTGACATGGGGCTCCATCTCACATCCCTGAGATCATGACCTGAGTTGAAACCAAGAGTCAGACATTTAACTGACTATGCCACCCTAAATAAGTTGGCATTTAAATAAGTCACACCAAGCACCCCTAATTAAGTTGGCATTTTAAAGGACTTAGAAAAGTGCTCAGTAAGTGTTGGTTATAATAATCATCATTTCAAGTCATCTTTTCCTGTCTTAGTTAATGATAATAGCATTCATTCCGTTACTGAACCAAAAGTTTTGGTTATCTTTAGCTTCTATACCAGTCAGTTAATAAATTATACTGGTTTTTCTACTTCCTAAAATATATCTTGAATTATTCCTTTCCTCTTCTTTCCCCACCGTCACTGACCCAAGTCAAATCATCACCTTTCCCATCCCATGAGAACCCTCTGTTGTGTATTCCCAGTCTCCACGGGCTGCCAGAAAGATCTCTAAGGCACACACCTCGTATTCCTCTCTTTTATAAAAGTCTGTGGTGGCTTTCCATTGCCTGGAGTATAATGCGGACTTTTTCTGTTATAGAGGAGTCTTTTCAGGCCTCGGTTGCAGAGTCTCTCCCACTTTTATAGCCTGTCTGGACACATCCTGTTCCATGCCCGTGCACCGCTTTAGCCATCTATGTGCTGAGGCCTCCTAAGGGCACCGTACCCTTCTCCCTCTTACACCTCTGCAAGTGCCAATGTCTTCACTCCCACCCTCCCAGGCTGCCGCCAGCACTTGCTCCCTTCTCAAGGCTGGAAGCCTCATCTGGGTTTTGTACTTTGAATGCCAGCCAGCCCTTACCTAATTCCATCAACAGTTATTTACGCCTTTCAGATTCTCATCAAAGATCATTTTGTTGATAGCTTCTGTTGTCTTTAAAGGATGATGCTTATTTGATATGTGAAGTCCTTTGTCACATCTCTTTGTGAGCTGTGTGATTTTTGTCCATTCACATGTACCACTTGTCCCTTGGTGTGCCAGTTTCAGTCCTTTACTCTGTGAAGTTTTCCTGATTTCCCCTGCCAGGCATAAGGGATGCCTCCTCTTCCTTCTAACCCTCTCTGCCCCAGCCCTCCCACCTGCCCAGCATCATGTACATACTTGTTACAGTTCTTGTTTCACTGTTCATTGCCACAGAGAGTGCTTCTGTTAGACTGTTGCTCTTGCCAGCGTTTCACATAGTGATGAGTGCAAGGCATGTTCTCGATGTTGGTTTGTTAAATGCATGATGTTTTAACTCATGTGCTCACAGGCTGGTGCCTGACTTTAATCATCAGAACCAGGCTCTCCCTCCGCAGTTCAAGCTTTGCTGGTGTGTCTTTTAATTGTTGTCATAGGCCAGTCTACTTATCAAACTTGATTTGAGATTATTAACACCTTTTGGGTTGGTATTTGAATGTCGTTTTGCATTTAATTTCAGCTAGGGACATTTGGTGTAGGTTTCTTGAGAAGTACTTCCATACCTGTCCCAGACGGTACTACCCCTTCCCAACATCCTCCTGTGCTATAGAGTTTATGTCATTTCACATTTGTCAGTCGAGCCGTTTATTTTTCTCTAAAACAACTTAAATATTCTGTTTAGACTAGCTCAAAAATCTATTTTTAAAGTCTTTAATAGTTATTAAAAGTGTTTAAAAGTGATTAAAGTTTTGTGGAAATCACAAAATGAGAATGCACTTTTTTTTTAACGCTGTTGTAAAACGTATTCACTGCAGGCAGTGGCTGACGGTCCTTTGGAGTCAGATGTTGACTCCAATGCTATATACTCTTGTGATGTTTAATTTGTTTTTCTAAGAACTAAAGATTCTAAAGCCTTGTTATAGAGTTGCTGGCTGATTTCCATTTCTTTTGCATAAGTGTCCCTTTTCACTTCTAGAACACATCTTATCTAACATCCTTGGTCAAATAGATACATTTAATGGAATTAAATGAAATAGATTTTAGGATAATTGCATAGACCAATGAAAAAACTTGGGAAAGTTTTTTTTTTCTTTTTAAAGTACATCCTAAATAATTAGAATTTGGAATTTGTAGAGTTTAGAAATGTGGTTTCAACTTCTTTAATTTTAAAATTAAAAAGTTGTCACCTTTTATAAAGTAACAAGTTCACACTTTTACTAGCAAAAGGGAGATGGCAGATTGGGTAGAGCCTAGAGCATAACGAGGGGATGTTAAGGCAAGAAAGATGAGGAACCCGTTTCATATTCCTCTTCAGTCATTTCTCTAAGTATCTGGTGAAGATCTTGATTTCTTTCTTTTTTCTTTCTTTCTTTTTTCTTTCTTTTCTTTTCTTTTCTTTTCTTTTTTCTTTCTTTTCTTTCTTTTTTCCTTTCCTCTCCTCTCCTTTCCTTTCCCTGTAGCTTCCTGGGTTGCATGTTTATGGGCTGTTCCCCCAGGGTGGGTGGGTAGGGTCTGGCATTGTTGGAGCCCCCAAATCTGTTGCCTTTGATCATGAGCATTTGCTCCAGCTTGTCATATAAATAGCAGGAAAAAGGTTAGGAAGCAATTTTCTAGAGAAATTCTTGCTAGCATACATCAGGAGACCTGCACATGCATATTTATAGCAGTATTGTTTTAAATGAGAAGGAAAACATGGAGGGGCACGTGCTTTAGTTCTGCTAATTCTCCTCTGAAAACCCACAGGCATTAAATAATTAGAGAAGGGTTTGAGCATGTCATTTCTTAATATCAGTGCTAAAAGTGGTCATTCTTTCAAGTCAAGAAAGAGAGGCAGAGAAAGAGGCTGAACAAAAATGATATTACTCCTGGTCAGTATGTGTTTTCATCTACAACCCACTTGGATGGGTAGTGTATGATGATGGATAAGGGTCTGAGTTTTGAAACTGAGTGAATGGCTTAATGTCAGCTCCCCAAAGGAGAGAGTGCTGTGGAAGCAAAGTGATATCCAGCTCTCCTCCTGACATTTCCCTTTCACTCATTGTTAGATAAACTACCTTATAACAGAGGAATGCAAACAAAATTTTGTCAGAACAGCAGGGACTGCCTTCATGTCCCATGTAATTTAGAGGTTGGTTGAGAATCCCTGCTGTGATCCTTGGCCTTGCATGCTCCCTCTTCTGTGGTGGATACAGTCATGGCCTTCTTTTTTGACATTTCACCGTTGGCTCCTCTGCCTCTATCCCAAGGACAGAGATAAATGTGGGACCCTAGGAATGGAGGTGGTTTTCAGGTATTTCTCTGTGTGTGTCTTTGCTGACCTCTTAACACTTCACCTGTCTAATCCAATCTCATCATCTTTCCCCTCCAAAAACCTGATGCCCACCATGAAAACCTTATGTCCATTCCAACTTTTTCCCTCCCCCCACTTCATTGGCCTGTTTCTGTCTGCAATACCACTTTGCTGTCTGGTCACTCAGTTTCATTCTTTTTCTTTTTTAAAGATTTTATTTATTTACAAGAGAGTGAGTGAGTGTGTGAGGGTGGGAAGGAGCAGAAGGAAAGGAAAAGCAGATGCAGAGCCCAGTGTGGGGCCCGATCTCCAGATCCTGAGATCATGACCTGAGCCGAAACCAAAAGTTGGATGCTTAATCAACTGAGCCACCAAGGCGCCCCACCCAGTTCCATTTTTTCGAGCTCTTTGTCTTTGCTGCTTTCTCTTCTACTCACCGTGGCACTGCATTCTACTATTTTTAAAATTAACATCTGTTGGATTCCTTTCACATCATTCCCACTGCTGGTGCCCTTGTCTAGGCTCTCATCTTTATGGAGTGAGAGGAGATACAAGGGATGGCTGCCGCCATGATCCCATTTAACTTTCTCATGGTTAAACCCTGGACTCTGAACCTAGAATCAGAGAATAGAATGTTTTCTAGGAAAGATACCATGGAGTTGAAACCCCTTATTTCATATTTGAGGAAACAAGGCCTGGAGAGGGATAGTGATCCATGGTGGGTTGCACACAGATAGTAGCAGAGCCGGAACTAGAAACCCACACACTGATGGGTTAGTCGTCCAGCCCTCTTCAACTTGCCATGTTACCTTATAAGCGTTCCTTTGAATTTTTAGTTACTTGTCATATGTCTCTCTGACTAAATTTTTAGGGGAAGAATTATTTCTCCATCATATCTGTAGTCTTTGAAGTAGTTGACTGGGCTTCTCAGTACTTGTTAAATTAAAATCAAAACATGCCTATGCACCAAACATGCTTTTTCTTTCTCTCTTATTCCTGACCACCTTGCTAAATCCTTCTTGCGTTGGAAGGTATTCAGCTCAGGCTCTGGCTCCTGCTTGAAAGCTTGGTTAGATAGTTCCCTCTTTCTGACCTCCCAGGGTCTATTTGTCTTGTAAAACCACCATATTACAGGTACCCAGCAGTTTGTTCATATACTATATTCTTTAGTACCACCAATAGCCTTGCTAGATAAGTATCTTCATATTGAGGATGCAGACTGGGAGAGGTTATGTGACTTGGCATAGGTCACACAGCTAGGAAGTAAAGGGAAGAGTTCAGGTCTTCTGACTTCAAGCTCTTTCACTTTTGATGTCCTATGCTGGGTGGTCTACATTGCATACTAGACATTTTGCTTCCTGATGATCTTATTTTTCCTTTGTTGAAAATTAGTTCATTTTGTTTCCTCATCCCAATTACCAACTTATTGAGGGGAGCGGCTGGTCACATATTTCTTTCATGCCATTCACAGTTGCTAGCCCAGTAATGGGCAACATGTAAGTTGCTTATCAAATACTGTTGAGTTGAACACAAATACAATTTAATTTACCAAAAAAGAGCAGCTATCAGTGGAGCCCCAAGATACTCTTTTGGGTCACTCCTGAATGAAATCAGCAACGAACAGAGGGAACCAGAGGAAGGAAGAGGCTGTTAGAGAAAGCCAGATGGTAAACACAATTAGCAGTTGAGTGACAGTCTGGTGATGTGGGGTGGTGGACAGGCAACACACAAGAAAACAGTCTTCAGGAAATGTGCAAGTTTACTGGAGACTTGAGACAGGTTTATGGGAAGGGAGAAGAGTACTTCAAAGCAGCATAATACTCCTTTAAGTTAAGCAAGATAAAGCACTCATACATGGTGAGAGAAGGCTGGTTAAAGGAATATCCAGAGTAGGATGTGGCTTATGAAGACAGGTTTCCAGGGTGAGAGTGGAGTAGGTAGGGGAGCATTTGACTTAATTTGTGGTTTTCTATTAACTACTGAGGCTGTGAGAGAAGGAACATGAATAGGTAAGGATGTTTCCTTTGAAACAACTTCCCTTCCTTTTTCCCTACTATGGCAATCAATAGGGCCTCACCCCTGAGCCCTGGTGTCAGAAGTACAGGGAACCCAAATAATTATGCATGTCATCCATGCATGGAGATGTGCTGTGATGACCAAATGTGTGGATTTTTCTGGGACTGCCTCATTGCATATATTCTTATGTATTTGCCTCATAAATTAGTGAGATGCTTTAGAAATTTCAGTACTTTGACAACTAAGCTACACTTGCAAACTATACTTCCAAACTCTATTTCCTTTTCTGAAAGGATCACAAAAATCCACCGACCACAAGCCCCATGTTTTGGTTTGGAAAATCACACTGCATCTCCTGAGTTCTTAAGCATTTTGCATCTGGACAAAATGAAAAACCTCTTCTACTAGAATGGACATGACAAATGTTCAGTTTTCTAATAGTAGAAGCCTACATGTATTCTTTTATGAGCTTCTGTCTTCTGCAGAGAACATAAGATTAAGTCCTTTTAGATTAGTGGTAATAGAGCTTTAATATCTGTTCCTTCCGGTGTCAAAATGTTCACAGTTTAGAATTATCTTACAGAAGCTGAAGGAACGTGTATCTCCACTACTTAGAGGCACCAGCAATTAAGGGAAATTATTTCAAATTAAAAATTGTAATTTCTGTGCAGTGGAATCTGAAATGTGAATATGTAAAACCTTTTCTGAGACATTCATATATGAATTTTTAAGGTGATTTCTCCTTAAAAATTGATGAATATCCTTGGGGTTTATTGTTAGAAGTTTTAGTTTGTTTTTAACTTGCTCGATAGCTATATAGCAATTGTATTTTTATGTGATATGCAAATATATTTGGGAAAGTTCTAATTTAAAAAGGATACCATTGATAACATTGTTTTTTGTCTGTTTTTGTTTTGTTTTGTTTTATTATGGAAAGATAATTCCTGAGGTCAAAACATTCAACTTACAAACTTTTACAATCAAATTTGTTGGTATGTGGCAGATAACTTTATATTTTAGAAAGTGGACTTATTAAAGCATGTTTATAGAATTGTGAGATTGATTTTTTGTGTGTGACTTATAAAATCTTTTCATACTACTTTACAGTCACCTCTCATATGTAGAGTCTCATTTCATTCTCAATAAAAAACTTAATATTACTTGTTTCTTTAATGTCCTCCAACCACTCAAATATCTGAAGTCATTGCTTATTAATTTCTAGTGAATTCATGGATTCTTACATCTTCACGGTGTTCTGTCATGTGCTTCATGCTTCTCTTGTCTATAATTTTCTTTACCCTCTAAGCTTGTTCTCTAGCTGTCAAAATTTTTATTTTGTGTTAGTAAATTTATATTGAGGTTTCTTTATCCACTCCTTTTAGAACAAGGTTTTCTAGATTCTTTCTGAGTGACCATCATGCCCAGTTACTTTAGACCCTATATACTTAGACTCTTGCTTTAAAATATTTAGGAAACAGCTTGCTTCTCATAGGTGCCCTCATCTCAGGCTTGGCTAATGACAAAAACAGGTTGTCTTTGGGGAACCAAATGCTAACGTGGACGCTTGGGTTTCCATCTGCCCAGGGTAGGAGGAGGAAACTTAGTGAAGGAACCTGGCTGGAACAATTAGGGATCTTCTGTAACTGGATAGGCTAACAGGGGAGAGCAAGTGAATGGAAAAGATTGCCCTGACTTAGAAGGTAAGAGAATCTCGCTGGTTTTTGATAAAGTAACAACTACTAAGGGCCTTTTCTAGGTGTTGCTCCATGCTGGCTGTAACGAGCTAAAGATCTCTCCAGTCTGTGTGACTAGGCGTTCTGAATTCCTGGAACACTCTCCCACCATCCATGGGCCACTTCTCCCCTTTTTGATCTGTTCCTTACCTTCCTGGTGTTTGACTTTGGTATGACTTTGACCACCTGTCTGGGACCCTCCATTTGTATTTAACCCCTTGTGTCTGGAATTGGTTCTGTGTCACCTTCACATGAGGGTGTCTGCTGTGGTGGGGAACACCAGAGGTTGCTCTTTTCCTTTTTCCCCATGAGACTTCCTGCTTCCCTGGAAGGCCCTAATAGTTTTAAGTAGTGATGCTTTCGTATAAAAGCATTCCTCATGACATAGCCATTAGCTGGAACAAGGGGTTCTGTGGATAAAATATAATAGTAGCAATTTGTCCTGAATTCATAGAAAAAAAAATCAGTGGATTTTTAGTGGAGAGAATTAATGGAGAGAATTTTCTGTTTTTCTCTGATCAGTATTAAAAAAATCTTTGTGCCTCTTTATGCTCTTCTGGTTATAATTTAGTATAAAGTGGCTTTGGACATAGCACAAAATAATATATTCTCAGTTATTTTAAGTTTGGTATATCAATGTTTCATTCTGTTCTTCAAAACATATCTTGACTTTTGAGGGTTCCACCCCAATCATAGCTTCTTGAATCTGTTGAGACTAATCTGGATATATTTTCTGATGGCCTCAATGTGTCCATTTAGACCCTTTAGGAAAGGATCACCAGTGTAGTTGATTATAAACATCCTTCTGCCAGTTTCCATTTTCAAGGACACTTGTTCCTGTCTCAGGGTGGGATATGTGGGGGCAGTGCTGCCTCTTGGTTCACTTCTGGCCAGTTTCATCTGGATTTTCCCAGGACTATTTAGACTTAGACCCAGAGCTCTTCCTTTCCTGTGAGTGACCTAATGAGCATTGTCTCCAAGATTCTTTCTTAAAGATTTTTATTTATTTATTTGACAGAGAGAGAGATTACAAGTAGGCAGAGAGGCAGGCAGAGAGACAGGGAGAGGAGGAAGCAGGCTCCCTGCTGAGCAGAGAGCCCGATGTGGGCCTCGATCCCAGGATGCTGAGATCATGACCTGAGCCGAAAGCAGAGGCTTTAACCCACTGAGCCACCCAGGCGCCCTCCAAGATTCTTTCTTATAGGCATATCTTACTCTCTCAAGCTTTAGGTAGCTCTTCTTGGAGTCCTCACCTGGGATACTCAATACACTCGAGGTTTTGCCTCCAGGTGAGAGGACTCCTAGGATTGTGGTAAGTGGGAGAGATCCGAGAGATGGCATCTTTAGGAGATGTTTGATAGAAAAGCCTGGCAGGGTTTCCAAATTAGTCTAAGGTTTCAAATCAGTCTAAGGTGTTTAGGCAGACAGGAAGTGTTTGGGTACAAAGGCAAATGAGATGATTCAGAGTTAGGTTGAAGGTAGAGCTTTCCTCATTGGTTTCCAGATGTGTACAAGGAGCCCTTATTGGGCCGTAGGCCTTGGAGGTCAGGTCTCATCTTCCTCTTTTCATCAGAATGGTTCCACTCTCATTGCTTTTATATGTTGTAGTGCCATGTAAGAGTTCATCTGAAGAAATTTGCCGAAGAAAGTTTGCTACTAGCTGGACCAAGGCAGTTTTCTTTTTTCTTTTCTTTTCTTTTCCTTTTCTTTTCTTTTCCTTTTCTTTTCCTTTTCTTTTCCTTTTCTTTTCCTTTTCTTTCTTTCTTTCTTTCTTTCTTTCTTTCTTTCTTTCTTTCTTTCTTTCTTTCTTTCTTTCTTTCTTCTCTCTCTCTCTCTCTCTTTTTTTAAGATTTTATTTATTTATTTGACAGAGAGAGAGAGATCACAAATAGGCAGAGAGGCAGGCAGAGAGAGAGAAGGAAGCAGGCTCCCCACCGAGCAGGGAGCCCAATGTGGGGCTTGATCCCAGGACCCTGAGATTATGACCTGAGCCGAAGGCAGAGGCTTTAACCCACTGAGCCACCCAGGCACCCCACCAAGGCAGTTTTCTGAGGCAGTGAATGGTTTGCTATAGTGACATTATGTAGGTTTTCTGAGACCCTGTGCAAGAATATCCAGCTGGCTGTGAAGATACTGATTTGCTATAGACAAGAAGTAACCCAAACTTAGAATAGCTCTATCATATTTATAGAAGTCAAACAAGAAGCTCCCCAAACATAAAATCATTTCTACAGTGGTCTATAAGTGAGTGTTTATTTTATGTTATATAGAACTGAATTTTAATGTAATTACATTCTTGCTTTTTATTTTTATAATTGAATATTTTGATGTAAAATATTGTGTTCATTTCTTATTGCTCAACTGACCTAACAGGATGGAAGCAAACGTGCTGAACACATGTACCTAAGCCTTGCTGTCATGTATTGAGTGTGGCTTGCATATGCTTCTTTAAATAATTTCACAAGAGTGGACACGTGAATCTACTCTGAATTTTTTTAAAAAAGAGAAAGAAAAAGAAAAAAGCCTAGTGCAAATTATAGCTTTCTAAATTAATGGCACATTTATAGAAATTTCAAATAACATAAATGCTATAAAGACAGAAGCAAATAATAGCCAAGCAGCATAAGTGAACGATTTGGAGGTCTCTAAATCTGGTATGTAAATAATTTGAGTTTTTTTCCACTCAAAAGAGTTTTTATTCCTTTCAAAAAAATAACAATAAAGGGAAATAGACATTTGAATAGGAGTGTAGAGAACTCTTCAAGTATCTCCATGGATCTCAGAGTTCTACAGAACACAAATTGAAGACCATAGATTTAATACCTCTCTGAATAGGGCTGGAATGCCTTGTTCTTTTATGATACTTTATGTTCATCTCCTTTAAGACATTACCTTGTACTTATTTTATAAAAATAAATATGATCCAACTTCTTAACACACCTTTCTCAGAAAAGAACAGATAAAAGAGCAAAACATAAAGATGTATCAGATTGAAAAACACAATTAACTAGCTAGAACTAGTATGTATATTATTCTGCATATAACAGGGTATACAAATCTTTTTTAAAAATCATGGAACATCCATAAAACTTATCTTAACAAATCTGGTATTTGTTAATTTGAAGATCACATTTACTGACCAAAATGCAATAAAATTAGAAATCAATAGCAATACCTAAACAGCCAACTGTGATCAGACAGTTTGATTTAGAAATTAGCTGGATGTTTGTAACTATGGTGTAGTTCTCAGTCTTTTTGCATAAGTAAATCCAAGGCACACCCCATTCTATAAACAGCTGCTGACAGAAGTGCAAACAGTCCATTCCAAGACTACATACTGAGTAGGTGAAACAAGGAAAGACTTCCTGAGAATCAGTAAGAAGTACATCTGATTAGACCTTATCCATTAGGTGAGTTTCTTTTCTTTCCTTTTGATTCTGCTGTTAAAGAATATGATGCTGTGTAGGGAGCAGTTCAACACTTTATAAATACGTTGCTGAGAAAGTAGACCTGAGGGGGACCAAAAATACCTATAGCCAGCTGTCTGTACCTTATTGATACCTAATGGGCAGGGCTAAGAATCCTAGTGTCATTGTTCTAGTGGTGCTAAAGCATCAGGAAATAGTTTGATATCCTGAGCCTATTTCAATGTGTTTTTTTTTTCCTTTTATTTTTAATTCTTGTATTTCTGGGATGCCTGGGTGGCTCAGTTGGTTAAGCATCTGCCTTAAGCTTAAGTTATGATCCCAGGGTTCTGGGATTGAGTCCCCCATTGTGCTCCTTCCTCAGCGGGGAGCCTGCTTCTCCCTCTGCCTGCCGTTCCTTTTGCATATGTGGGCTCTCTTTCTCTCTGACAGATAAATAAATAAAATCTTAAAAAAAAATTCTTGTATTTTAAAAATTTCTTTAAAAATTGAGGTATAATACAATTAATACTAATACAATATATCAGTTTCAGGTATATAACATGATTCAGCATTTGCATATATTGCAAAACGATCACTACAATAACTCTTGTTAACATCTATCACCATACATACATAACTTTTTGTGTGATGAGAACTTTTAAGATGTACTCTTTTAGCAAGTTTCAGATATGCAGTACAGTGTTATTAGTTATAGTCACTGTGCTGTATATTACATGCCCATAACATTTATTTCATAACTAGAAGTTTATACTTTTTGAGTCCTTTCACCCATTTTGGCCACCCCACCCCCATTCCCTGCCTCTGGCAATCACCAATCTGTATCCCTGAGTTTGGCTTTTTTTTTTTTTTTTTTTTTTTTTTGATTCTACATATAGGTGAGATCATATGGTATTTGTTTTTCCCTGTCTTGTTTCACTTAGCATAATATCCTCAAGGTCCATTTGTGTTGTCATAAATGGCAAGATTTCCCTTTTTTTTTTATGACTGAGTAATATTTGTGTGTGTGTGTATGTGTATGCATGTGCATGTGTGTATGTATCCATCCCATTTTCTTAATCATTCATCTGTTGGTGGATATTTACGTTGTCTCCTTATCTTAACTGTTGTAAATAATGCTGCAATGTGGGGCACCTGGGTGGCTCAGTGGGTTAAGCCTCTGCTTTCGGCTTAGGTCATGATCTCAGGGTCCTGGGATCGAGCCCCACATTGGGCTCTCTGCTCAGCAGGGAGCCTGCTTCCCCCCCTCTCTCTGCCTCTCTGCCTACTTGTGATCTCTCTGTGTTAAATAAATAAATAAAATCTTTAAAAAAAATAATGCTGCAATGAACATGGGGTGCATATATTTTTTTGAGTTAGTTTTTTCATTTTCTTTTGACAAATACCAGAAATGGAATTACTGGGTTATATGATTGTTCTATTTTTAATCTTTTGAGGAACCTCCGTACTGTTTTACACAGTGGTTGTACCAATTTACATTTCTACCAATAGCATAGGAAGGCTGGCTTTTCTCCACATCTTCATCAGGTTATCTCTTGTCTTTTTGATAATAGCCATTCTAGCAGGTATGAGGTGATATCTCATTGTGGTTCTGATCAGCCTTTCCTTGATGATAAGTGATGTTGGGCATCTTTTCACATGTCTGTTGACCCTCTGTAAGTCTTCTTTGGAAAAATGTCTATTCAGGTTCTCTGCCCATTTTTAAATCAGGTTATTTGGTTTTTTTCGGTGTTGAGTTGAATGACTTCTTTATATATTTTGGATATTAACGCCATATCAGGTATATGATTTGCAAGTAATTTCTGCCATTTATTAGGTTGCCATTTCATTTTGTTGATGGTCTCCGTCACTGAGCAGAAGCATTTCAGTGTTTTTGAAAGAACTAAGTTGTTGGGGGGCACCTGGGTTGCTCAGTTGGTTAAGCGTCCCACTTTTGATTTTGCCTCAGGTCGTGATCTCAAGGTCCTGGGATTGAGCTCAGCAGGGAGCCTGCTTGTCCCTCTCCCTCTCCTTCTCACTCTGCTCATGCATTCTTTCTCTCTCTCAAAGGCTGTTATATGGTAGAAATATTTACAGATGTTTTTGCCTTTTTTTTTTCTTTCCTGGAAATCATGAGCCGGAGATCAAGACCTAAGCTGAGATCAAGAGTCAGATACTTAATTGATTGAGCCACCCAGATGCCTCTACAGATGTTCTAAACTCAGGACCAACTTGTACCAGTATGCTTCCTATTCATTAACATTATGAGAAAACCAAAACTAGCACAGTATCGAGAAGCATTTGTGTTCCTGAAATGGCTCTATTCCCAGGAATAGATGGGAGAAAGCTCTTTTCCTTATTGGAAAAGTAGAAGTTCTTGAAGACACAGCAGCTCTTGAGCTTACTGAGGAGGGTCCAGTACCTTGAACTTAACGTGGCAGCTCACTATGTTACCAAAAAATGTGCGTTCATTGACCGGCATTATTGGTGTGAGGTCAGTTGCACATACAAACTGGAGTTTGGGAAAAATACCTGGAGATAAGAGACAAGAAAGCCAGAAAGGGAAAAAGGAGAGTAGAGAGGTCATGGCACAAGGGTGATTATTAGAAACAAGGTTGTTAGAACCCAACATGGGGAGATTGTAGGGTGGTTGTTAGACTATGGAAAAGAAAGCCAGCTGTGAAGTGTTGGAATCCTGTGCGTTGTAGTAAGCCACTATGTACCTTGGGAGCATATTCCTGGGAGGTGAGAACAGCTGTGCTGTGATGTGACCAACCAAGGGTGAGGGTGTGGGGCAGGCAGAACAAGGGAAAAGTGGAACCATATCTGGCACATCTCAGTAGCTATGTAAGCATTTGTGTACCAAACCAATGGTTCAGTTTAGCCTTTGGAGTAGGGCATGTGGGATGGGAGCTCTCAACATCCATAGTTCCTGCAAGTGTGAGGGTACAAGCATCTCTTATCACAGAAGAGTTAAAGTATGGTTTCTGGCCTTTGTTGAAGAAATCAGTGAAATGATTTCAGTATACTGTAAAAAAATCATACTTATAAAACACAGTGAAAGTGATATCCTAGTGCGCAAATGGTTGGGTCTGGAAAGGCAGGGTGGTATTATATATTCAGGACACACTTTCTCTATAGGGTGAATAAATACAGAGTGCTCTCATCCTCATTTTTTAAAAAAGGCAGTGATAAAGAAGATCCTCTCTTCCCTAGTTATTTTCAACTCAGGGATGTTTATCTAGTTGTTTTTATTATTCGGACAGTGATCCTCAATAGATCTTGCTTGTAATTCGTCAGTTTTTTTCCATCCTAAAATTTTTCTTGGAATCAAAGAAGCATCATTGCTACTTCACAAAGCAAAGTGGCTTGCTTCTTGATTTGATGTGTTTCTCCTGACAGATTAACACCTTTTCTGTGTGGCAGTACACACAAAAAAACTTGAAGCAGGTGAGATGCAAGAGAGAGCCAGGCTGTCCTGGTCAAAGGTCTCACCACACGTGTGCCATGCTCAGGGCGAATAAGGCTTGGCAGAACTCCAGATTCCATTTCTAAATGGAGAATGAAAAGATGTGTGTTTTGCAGCCTTGGAAATGCATATTCCAATATCAAGTCCTTTGTGTGCTACTCGATTTGTCATCCTTACAGTCCTGGCTGGGGTAGCAGCACTGTCACTTTTAGTATTTCTGCCTTTGAGTCCCAGGCCCCAGACTTTGGTGGCACTCTGACATAGCCAGATGCCACCATTTGACTTGTTAAGAGCAGAATTCTGTCTGTCAACCAGTTGGACTCACAGCTCTCCCACCTTTCAGGTAGCTTAAGTCACTCTTCCATTTCCATTTTTGGAAACTATTTTCACTGCATTCTTTGAGAGTTTTATAAAGTGTCCGTGTCATTCTTAAGGTACTGGGGAAAAGCACCAGGCTTAAAACCATAAGATCAGTGTTCAAGCTTTAATCTGTTGTAATCATAAGAAGAGCTGTGACATATTGATGTCCGTTAGGCATTTTGCTTCTCACTTTACATAGGTAGGTGGTGGTATCCTGTTGTTGGAACATAGAAGACCCTGACTCCAATGTCTGTTAAAACCATCTTCTATATGCTTTTAAAAAGCAACCACTGTGTGGGAGTAGACTTTACAGATTTTTGCACTTGTATCAAATTCTTGGAGATTTTCCAGCCTCGTGGTGTCATTAAGACGTGTATTGAGCCATGGATTGGACATTGCAGTCACATATGGTTGTGCCCATAATGCTTTCACATTGTTTGAGATATTACTCAGTAAATCAAACAGCCACTCCTATTGTCACAGCATGGCCCATATTTTATAAATGATATATTCTATAGTGTGCCCTTCCCCTATTAAGCTTGTATCTATAAAACAAGAGATACTTATCACAAACTCCAAGTAATTTAACAACCAGTGTTTACTTGCCATAAATTGCTATAAACACTCATATTCTGATCCTAAAAAGAGGCTTGGGCAACAAATAACATCTTTTAAGTAAATGAATTAATCAGTGGTCTCCATAAATTAAAAAATAACTAGTATATCATTTGAATCATTCCACAATGGTCTTCAGGAAGAACACTTTCTGTTTTCAAGAATAATTCGTGTCCCCTTCTTCCCTAATGTGTAGTTGCTTGTCTTATTTGTTTACTGGGTTATGTTGCTCACCTACTGAGTTGATGGTAACATTGCAGAAATAATAGGTCAAGTCCTGGATTGAGACTGTTTATTTTTTCTTTACCCTCACCTTTTTCTTTAATACTTATAAAGGATTTGCAAATGTCTGGAGGAAGCTCTTACAAATGAAGATATGTTTGGATGTTCTGCCAGTATTTGGAAATGTATATTTAATGGTATTCACAGGTCATTTTATTTTTTCTCTGAATGACTTGCTATGTTGGAATATCATCATCTGTTACAAGATAGTCTTTTTACTTTGTTTAAATGGGAACAATGAAATACTCTTAGGTAGCAGACACATTTATAAATATTAAGCCAAATGATATGCAAATTTAGATCCTGTCAGTTTTTAGCCAAGAACAACTCCCCTCACTTTTAGGCTGTCCATGATATTACTATACAACACTGTATTGATAGAAATACATTTATGAATCACAGGTTATAGGTGAGTATCTAATGCAGTTATGTAATCTTAATTTAGACAAAATCAAACTCATCCTTGAATAAGGAGACAAGAAAAAACTAGATTCCAATTTCCTTCTATTTTTCAAAGCTGTTAGATTTCTACTTACTTCTCTCTACCCAAGATCTTTGCACAAACAAGACAAGCTCTTTGTCTATAATTTCACCTATTCCACTCAAGGAGGGCAGAAACCTATCTAGTCTTACCTAGACTGGAAATTGAGAAGCAGCAGCTCATGTGCACAGAGGGCAGAGGCTGTTTCCTATGGAAATGGGGAGCCCCACTATTGGGCAGTGCACATGTTCTTTTTGTAGTGAAATTAGTTGTGTTTGACTTTAGGGTATAGGAATTGCAATGGTCTAAGACAGTTGTGGCCAGGGCTTATTTGGTAAACACAAGTTTTCCTCACTCCTTTCTTGGTACATTGTAAATGCCTTCCTATACTGACTCACTCTCTCTGATTTCTCTTCCCCTTTTCTGCTATTATATGTGTCCTTCAGAATGCCAGGAATGGGGGGGTCAATAATGGTGCCATAAACAAAACAAGAAAAGTTGACTGCTTTTTAACATTAAATTTAAAAAACACTGATAGACTTTATTGTTCTATGCTAGTCATTGGTATGTGAACACTTTTCTCTAAATGAATCCTTGAATAAGGGGACATTAATATGTACGACAGAACATGAGGCAAAATAGTTCTCAAAAATGCTGATGTTTTGTGTTTTATCTGAAAACTAATGGTTATATTCACATTTCCTATTGCTACATAGAAATCACTTTGGGCAAGGCAAGTGAAGTCCATGAGCTCTATAGGAACACTGTAACATTTCATTAACCTTTCTTAGAAATTCAAAATACTGTCCAGTAAAAATTATTTACAGTATACATCATGTTTCTCTTTTAAAGCTTTCTCTTTCTTCTCTATTGAGCTTTACATTTTTATTCATTTTGCATTTTTATATGCATTGCCAAACATGTGACTTGAGCACATATCGGCAGGGAAAAAGCAATATGGGGATGTGAACTTTGATGTCATGTTATGTTATGTTTACAAGGGAAGATTAAAATGTTCTTGAGGATTGGCTTTTCTCGAAAACTCAGAGAAGTGGGTATATTCATTAGGAGAACATAGATTGGGATATGGCTAAAAGTGTAAGGTTTCCATGTTGAGTATTTGCTTCCCACTGTGCTCTGGCACCAAGGACAGAATAGGCATTAAAATTATATTTGATGAATGAAAGAGTGAGTGAATGAGCCCAAAGAAGTATCTTTACAGAGAACTTCAGGTGGCACCATAGGAAATAATCTTGATTTGAGAAAAAAGCACCGAGTTCAATACCAAACAAATCCATAGGGAAATGAAAAACTTCATGATTTTTCTGCACTCTTTCCATTTTGAAGCCACAAGAAAGACTTACATAAAGAGGACTTACAGGAGATGGTACAAGTATCAACATATATTTGCTATGACCAACAAGAGGCAGACATGCCCTCATTTTAAGACCTCTCTCCTTGGGGGAACCCATCAGAAGGAAGAGCTTTGTGAATGAGAGGCAGAAAGAAGTACAGGCCCTTCATCCCAACTTCCCTGAGGCTAAGGCATACTTATAAAGTAATTTATCTCTATAGCTGCTGGCACCACAGAAAACTTTTGACTCCTGAATCAAAGCAACTGTATCTGAGGTTCCTGACTTTAAGGAAGGAATACAGAGCGAACAAAAATCATGATTTGTTAGAAAAGGATACAAGACTATAATTTAGGAGACAAGGGATCTAGATTAGCTCCACATCTAACCTGCTGATTGATTTTATATTGTTCACTTGTCTTCTCTGGGCTTCATTCAGTTTCCTCTCCTGGAAATTATTCAATTAATGAATATTCCAGCTCTGAAATTGCCAAAAATCACACAGATAAAACTCAGTGTTAGATTGGAATGCTAAGATAGTTTTTGTATTGGATAGAGACCTCATAAGTGATTGCACCCAAATTGAATTTTTCCTGATTTTTCTAAAGGTTGAGGTACTGGATTAAATTAAGAATAGATCACAAACCCCTTGGGCAAAGAATAAAAATTAAAAAAAAATAGATCACAAAATGACATGCCTTGCTGAGAACTTGATGAGGTTACTAGTAATAATAGTATTGCTAAAAACAAGTTTCAGTTATTGAACATTTAACATAAACCAAGCAATACACTAAAAGCTTTCTGTGGCTAATGTCACTTAATAATCATTGTTATCTCCATTTTATAGTTGAAAGAATGGGGACCTCATGTGACAAACTCAGACCAGGTCACACACAGAATCTGAATTTGAACCCAAGCCTACTTCCCATCATATTAAGAACACATCACTTTTTATGTAGGACAAGTTTTGTACAGACCATCGAGTTTTCTTTAAGATGATGTGCTGATAAAATAATATAATGCATGCCTAGTACTGTTTGTGGCATATGGTGGTTATTCATTATATATTATATAATATTATAGTTAATATTATCCATCCCTCGTTTTTTACCCTCTGTACTAAATATGGGTGATAGAGGGAAAATTTGGCTTTCAAGAAATGCCTGGCCTATCTGAAGTAGTTTCAGAATGATTCTGCCTAATGATAGGGGATCCTAAGGTTGGAGTCTATGACTGACTTTCACAGGAAGCTTTATGGAGTATTTGGGTTAGGTTGTGTGTGGGGGGTGAGGGGAGATGATGGAGAGAGAGAGGGAGGGAGGGAGAGAAATATAATTCCTTTGCTCTTCACTAAAACCACTCTCTTCTATCTTATTCCCTGAAGAACAATTAAGATATGTTTTATTTTTTAAATAAGGAAGAAGATCATTGACTTTTTCTCAGCAGGCAATTATCACCACTTAGTCTATGTTGAGGAAGTGGGTGTTCCTTGCTTTCTATTGTTAATCTGGTGAGAGTGAGGGTGGAGAGCACTTTGAAAAAATATTTGTATAGGGAGGAGAGATAGAAGTGAACTGAGTAAGAAAGTCTTTTGCAGGTTCCAAATTAGGGTCGTTCTTGACTTTTTAGAAGACATTTCCTTGAGGTATCTCAGATGCTACTTCCTGAAGGAGATACAGAATATAAGGAAGTGAACTTTGGTTCAGGTGCTTTTCATAGATTCTTATTTTTTCTTTCATTAATTTTTAGTTTAGGGGCATAGTTCCTTCTTACAGTTCTAGGAAAGAAAGTAATATTGCCTGCATATTGAGGCTATATTGCAAGATGATGGTGCTAATGGCAGTTCGTAGTTATGCAGGATTTACTGTGTGCCAAACACTGTTCTAAACTCTTCATGTATACATTACCTCAGTCCTTACAACAGCCTCTCAGATAGGTTTACTGCTTCATCAAATCTAAAATATATTGATGGTGTCTTTGTGATCTTGCTAGAAGACGCTAATGAAAGGTTTTCACATAACTATCTCCAGTGCTACCTCATTTAGTAACAGTTGCAAGATGTCATGAGTTGTAAGACTGTGAAATGTAAGATGCACCCTGATTATAAAGAAGTTAAAACAAGAAAGCATATGCATGCTAGAATTAATAAAATAAAAATTAATTTTAAAAATTCACTCCCATTTTTAAAATGGGGGAATCTGATGCAAAAGCGATTACATCTTCTTTAAAAATTAAAAAAAATTTTTTTTAAAGTTTTTATTTATTTATTTATTTATCTGGGAGAGAGAGTGTGGAGAGGGAGGAGCAGAGGGAGAGGGACAGGCTGACTCTGAGTTGAGTGTGGAGTTTGACGCTGAGCCGATCTCAGGACACTAAAATCAGGACCTGAGCCAAAATCGAGAGTCAGTCACTTAATGGACTAAGCCACACAGGCATACCAAGGGATTAAATTTTCTAAAGTGAAACGACTGGATTGGTTCTAGAGTCCATGTTCTTAACCTCCACTTTTTCTTGTCTCTCAACAATGTGCTGGAATAGGGCCCGTGTTAGCATGTGAATAGACTGCCCAAGACCCACTTACTTGTCTTCTCATTGGGGCATTCATCATAGAATGGCACTGAGATCCTTCTGAGAGAGGAAGTGTATGTGGCATGTAGCACCTGACTTTAGGGCTACATTTCTATACATTTATTTCTATACTTGGGGATTGAAGTATTTTCTTTATGGAATCTAGGCCCCTGAAATACCACTCAAGACTTATAACAAAAATAAGAAACAAAAATAATTTTTAATATGAAGAAGATGTTTCTATATGAAGACCTATCAGCAGTTGAAACTTAACATTAAGTTTTCTTCATGTGCTGGTGATAAGCAGTGGTAAAACACATATATGGGACTGCAGGATGGGTTTCGGGTTATAGTTTGCTATGCACCAGAATTATATTCTGCTGAAAGATGGAATGGTTCCACTAATTCTGGGCTTTTGACTAACTGGCTGCAAACTCCAACAAGCTGGTCACCATCAATACCCTGCCCAAACCCTGAAAAATATGTTATCAGATTTTTCCCTCCTTCCTGAGTCCTTTTATTTCCTCGCAGCTTCCTTTTTTTTTTTTTTTTTAAGATTTTATCTATTTGACAGAGAGAGATCACAGGTAGGCAGAGAGGCAGGCAGAGAGAGAGGAGGAAGCAGGCTCCCCGCCAAGCAGAGAGCCCGATTGGGGCCTCGATCCCAGGACCCTGAGATCATGACCTGAGCCGAAGGCAGAGGCTTTAACCCATTGAGCCACCTAGGTGCCCTCCTCGCAGCTCCCTTACTTTTTAGAATTCTGGTCTCTGTTAACCCAGACTAGCCTCATCATTGTGACCAATTTAGGGAACACTTTAATAGCTTCCAAATTTGCTACAGGTTTTCTAAAATATTTTATTTATTTATTTGATGGAGAGAGACACAGTGAGAGAGGGAACACAAGCAAGGGAAGTGGGAGAGGGAGAAGCAGGCTTCCTGTGAGCAGGAAGCCTGATGCGGGGCTAGATTCCAGGACTCTGGGACCATGACCCGAGCCGAAGGCAGACGCTTAACAACTGAGCCACCCAGGCACCCTTGCTACAGGTTTTGATTAACTTGAAATCTTTATTTTATTATTGGATCATGGATTAATGTTTTTCTGCCAGGTCGCTGAGATAAAATGAATGGTGGAGTTGTCAACCAAGGAAGCTTCTGTCACAGATCACACCTTTTCCTATTATTTATCATGTTCTTCCCTGCCAGCATGCCTGTACTCCTGTCTCCCAACCTGTTTACTGTTCTCTAACATGTACAAATTGTTCAAGTATAGAAAGAAACTATATTGTGGTGGAGGTAAATTTGGGGGTATAGAGTATCTGCAACTGAGGTAATTATAAGTAAAAATTTAAGTTTTTTGGTTCAGTATATATTTAAAGCACCAAACCATTGCTTTTTGTGCTTCTGTTTATCATTTTACATTTCTAGTCTTGAACTATTTGAACATCTGATCAGTCAACTTGGATTACCTTGAACCAGTTTTTAATCAGTCTAAGACAGTAAAAACAATTTTATAGATGATATGAATTACATGAATTATAAGCAGTTTGATAAAATTAGAGGAAGTGTGACCTAGTTGGAGAGATTTAACTGGTCAGCACTAATGTGACTCAGTAAATATATATTCTGAACCAATGGAACCTCCTGTGAGCCAGTCAGAACACGCCTTCCAGGTCAGAACTTATTTGAACTAGGTAAAACTAGTTTGAAGCAGTTTGAGCTATTGAAACGAGACCCAAGTAATTTTCATTAGATATATTTAGTTTTGGTCAACGTGGCTTTAGATCAGCCAGGAATAGTTTTGTAGGTATAACCTCTTTGAACTTGATTCTTCCATTCTGAACTAAAATGAACCATTCAGATTTTTTTTTTTGAACAAGTATGAGCTTAGTAGAAGGGACTGCAGTGTTTTATACAGATTTGAACCTGTTTTTAGGCTGGTCATAACTTCTTTTGCAATAGTCATGTCAATTTAAAATGAAAATGTTTTAAATCAGCCAAAAAAGATCAGAATTACTTTGAAGAGTGATCTGTGTCGACTCAGCAGATGACTCTGAGACAGTCAGAAATCCTTTGTGCTAGAAATATGTTTTGAGCTGCTCAGAGACAATTTCAGAGATTGTGCTAGGTCTTCAGGGCCAGTCTGATCTGTCCAGAATGGTGTGAAGAGGGTGAGCTAACATTTACTGAGTATCCAGTATATGTCAAGCACTGTGCTGGGTACTTCACCAAGAGTATCTTGTTTAATCTTCAGAACAATGGTATGAAGGAGTGTATATAGTATCTTCTTTTTCATAGCATGGAAACCTGAATCCAAGACTCAGAGACCTCTGAGGCATGTGGGAGACATGGAATTTAACCCAGCGCAAATTGACTTTAGAGGTTATGTATTTCCTATTAGGCTACCTTGTATGATACCATTCCTGGTCACCTTTAACCCCAACATGCATTTGTGGAAGTTTGAGTAATAGACAATAAGCTTGGAGGTAGGCTGGGCATTGAACTTGGAGTTAAGGGATTTATATTCTAGACTGTGCAACGAGTTAACTTCTCTGGGTTCTATTTCATCCTTTGGAAAACTGAACCCAGAGTGAGAGGTCTGGACATTTATTTTCAGATTAACAAGGCAGATTGCCTAGAGGTGCGATCTGAAGAGTGCAAACTATGATTAATATTGATGGTGATATTTATATACCTTCAGTTGTGGTATTTGGTTTGTTAATACTTCCTTTATGATGTCTTGGTTTGGGAACAAACTGTTATGTATCGCTGTCAATATGAATAGAAAAACCCACAAAGAGCATTTTTAAGATTTATATGTGTGATTCTTCCCCCATGATAACTAAACACAGTAAATTTTGGTGCAGCCGATATAGTTTGATCTGTCTTTGAATTCCATTCAAGTAGATTTAGACAATTCTAGAAAAGTGATGCCATTGGTGACAGCATTTTCTCCTGTACCTTAAATAATATAAAAACATTGACATAGGAATGACCACCCTTTGTTCAAATTAAAAGTAAAGAGGAAGTAAGGTAACCACAGTGTTGTCTTGTATCATTCTCATTGGAGAATTTGGAGTTGCTTTCTGTTTCCTCATTTATTTTTAGGGGAACCTCCAAAATGATTAAACATTATCTGGACCTGCTTTTCAATTCTTAGCTCTAATTAATGAATAACTTGGAGCTAAATGAGATCTATGATGTGATGTACTAGAATATTTATTTGTACCCTATTGGTTATCTTCTGGAGAGGAATTCTTTCATATACCATTAATACTGGCAACCTAAACCTGTGAATACAGAAGCTATAGTGTAGGGAAGTCATCATCTGTGAAGTGTCATTCTTTACAGTGTGCAAATAGAATTATGAATGTTTGTGGAGTCTCTGCCCTTATCAGCTGACTAGCCATATCTGAATATTAGGTCCCAGATCTTTACTAAGGCACTACGAGGAAGTAAATTGCAGTGGCTCTTGGGGGTCAACATTCAAGAATTTTGAGCATAAGGTGAGTCACCAAATTGAGGATGGGGTAGGGGGAGGGAAGCTTGAAAATAAGTAAATGTCCTTGCTTGAGCTTTTATTAATTTTAAGGATCTATAGAAACAATCCTATAGGAAGCATTGAGAATCTTAAAGTTTCTCAATGTGAGGCTGGATGAAAATCAGTATCTAATGTAGGGAATCTACTGTGTGTAGGGCATCTAATGTGTATGGGGGATGGGTGGATGGGTGAATATGCATGTTTGAATGGCATGTAGAGTTGTCAGTGGTGGTGGGATAGCTGATTATTTTCCTGATTTTTTGGAGGGTTTATTGGTATTAGAAATGCAAGCATGAAAAGAAGTAAGCCTTCACTGGAGACAGACTGCATTTTCAGTTGGACTCATATTTTGAGTAGTTGGAATCTATTTAGAGAATAGAAACAAATCATGAAAAGTCTCATTGAAAAAAGATAAAAATGACCATGGTTAGGTCCTTTTGGTAAATACAAGATTTTTTCTTCTCTAAGGTAGACTTTCATTTTAGTCAATATCTAAGACCTGAATTGGTAGCATATCTTGTTTGAATACCAAGGCAAATATAGATAGATGAACCCTTTGTAATAGAACTATTATCTCTGAACAGTGACTGCCCAAATTTGGAACTTAGTTCCAAATTCTGAACAGTGGGAAACAGTGGTATTCTGAAAAGTCTGACTTAACATGCAATATATAATCGTCGTCGTCATCATCATCATCATCATCATCATCATCAAAAATAAGGAAGCCACAGCCAAATTTTACTTGTGTATTTAGCATTGTCTTTGAAGGAACTATAATGACATTTGAAAATGAATAGGATAAGTGAAATTGCCTAGATGTCCTAGTAAAAGAGAAAAACCAAGGATCTAGGACTAGGAGACTCTGAAAAAGAAGGGGAATTGGAACCACTTGCACTGTAAGGATTATTATTATTCCTGTAACATTCTCCTTCCTTCTTTCTTTTTAAAATTTTTGTTCTATGTGATCTGCATGTAAGACTTAGTGCTGGTTATTTTTTTAATTTTTATTCTGACTTGGAATTTTTGTCTTAATGGTACTATAATATGCACATTAAATTTAAATTAAACTGTTATTTATTTTGGTAACATCTCATCTAGCAAATTATTAGGTCCTTGGGGGCAGTGAATACTATCTAATCCTCTTCACAGAACCCTTAGGCATATAGGTGTCACACAGTACTTATTGAACTGGATATTAATATAACTCATATTCACAGAAGATTCTAATATTTCTTAATGGCTTTTTAGTAAACATGCATTTGTTTGTATTTTACAGGTGAACCACTGAGTTCTTCATTATGTCTGATGGAGACTATGATTACCTCATCAAGTTTTTAGCTTTGGGAGACTCTGGAGTAGGGAAGACCAGTGTACTTTACCAGTACACAGATGGTAAATTTAACTCCAAATTTATCACGACAGTGGGCATTGATTTCAGGGAAAAGAGAGTGGTAAGTTCCATATAAAAACGTGATTTCTGAATCAGCATTTGCTTGTCTGGTTTATTTTGTAGGAATTAGAAGGACAATGTTTGGAATATAAAATTGAAGGTTGCATGTGAAAGTGTATTATGTTCAGTCTAGGAAATGTGATTTAAAAGGTTGTGCTGGGGGCGCCTGGGTGGCTCAGTCATTAAGCATCTGCCTTCGGCTCAGGTCATGATCCCAGGTCCTGGGATTGAGCTCTGCATCCTGTTCCCTGCTCAGTGGGAAGCCTGATGCTTCGTCTCCCACTCTCCCTGCTTGTGTTCCCTCTCTCACGATCTCTCTCTGTCAAATAAATAAATAAAATCTTAAAAAAAAATAAAAGGTTGTGCTGAAGGATCTTTAATATAAAACCAATGAGACAAAAGTGAAGATTTCTTTTAATTTTCCCTTGATACCCTTTTGATGTGTGTGGACCTTACAACTCCACAAAGTTATTTGTCTACCTTTGTTATGAAGCCTACAAAGCACCCTAGCTATTCTACTCCTGTTTTGTGGACTATTTATTCTACTTTTGATATCATTTTTAATGGCCTTTGTCTTAATTCAACTCCACATGGAACACTAAGTGGCAGAACACATCACTGCTGCCAGGAAGGTGAGGTTGGCATGGGAGTGAGAATGCCAGTAGTGTATGTTGACCTGGGAAGTAACCAAGGGAACTGGGAGGTTCTACTGAATAATGGAGGAAGAGGCTCTTTTTTCTTTATTTAAGGGACCATGGGACTGAAAGTTATTCGGCTGGTGGAGGAGAGAGCAGGAGGCACTGTATCAGAGTTGCAGAGAGAAGATGGCCTTCATCATGAACTATATTTCTTGCTGAAAAATTGTTACCCTGAAGCAGGTCAACAAGTAGTCAAGAGGCTAATGAAAAAGATCTTTCAATGGATCATATTCAACCTGGAAAAGATAAAGGGTCTCTGGCTTCTTGGATTGAAGAATTCATTTCCTCTTACTCACTCAAGGTCTTTTCTTCCACTGCCAGAGAATCTTATAGAGACTCAGAACCACTGAGTAAGAGTAGTATTTCATTAAATCTTAAGTATTGACATATAGTTGGTAGAATCGATATATATGTATGTGATTATATTTATTAATTCCCATTTTATAAACTTGTTTTTAAAAAATCACTTTATTGAGATCTAATTCACAAAACATAAAATTCACCCATTGAAAGCATACAATTCAGTGGTTTTTAGTATATTCATAGTTGTGCCTCTCATTTTAGAAGATTTCATCACCCCCAAAAGAAACCTCATGCCCATTGGCAGTCATTCCCCATTTTTCCTCCTGCTAGCCACTAATCTGTTCTCCATGGATTTGATTTTTCTGGGCATATCACATAAATGGAGTCATACAATATGTGGCCTTTGTGTCTCAATTCTTACACTTAGCATGATGTTTTCAAGGTTCATCAATGGTGTAGCATGTATCATAACTTCATTCTTTTTTATGACCAAATAATATTCCATTGTATTGATATACCACATTTTGTTGTCTATGCATTTGTTGATAGACATTTGGATTGTTTCTCTTTTTGGCTGTAATGAATAATGCTTCCATTAACAGTCATTTACATTTTTGTGTAGATTTATGATTTTAAATCTCTTGGGTATATACCTAGGCATGGAATTGATTGGCCATATGATAATTCTCTATGTAACTCTGAGTAACTTCCAAATTTTCTAAAGATGCTGCACCATTTTACATTCTTACCAGGAATGTAGGAGTGTTCCATTTTCTCCATATCCTCACCAACTCCTGTTATTGTCTATTTGATTGTAGCCATTCCAGTTAGTGTGAAGTGGTATCTCATTATAGATTTGACAAAATTTCCCAGATAACAGATGTTTTTGAGCAATCATTTCTTTCATGTACTTTATTAGCCATTTGTATATCATCTTTGGAGAAATGTCTATTCAGATTGTTTGCCTGTTTTGAAATTGATTGTCTTTTTGTTCTTTTAAGAGTTTTAAAAATAGGGCGCCTGGGTGGCTCAGTGGGTTAAAGCCTCTGCTTTTGGCTCAGGTCATGATCTCAGGGTCCTGGGATCGAGGCCCGCATCGGGCTCTCTGCTCAGCAGGGAGCCTGCTTCCTCCTCTCCCTGTCTCTCTGCCTGCCTCTCTGCCTACTTGTAATCTCTCTCTCTGTGTCAAATAAATAAATAAAAATCTTTAAAAAAAAGTTTTAAAAATAAATTCTGGATAAATGTTCTTATTTTATATATATATATATAAATATATATATATATAATTTATATATATATAAATCATTATAGTNCTCTGCCTACTTGTAATCTCTCTCTCTGTGTCAAATAAATAAATAAAAATCTTAAAAAAAAGTTTTAAAAATAAATTCTGGATAAATGTTCTTATTTTATATATATATATAAATATATATATATAATTTATATATATATAAATCATTATAGCCCTTATGGTTAGGTCTATGGTCCATTTTGGGTTAATTTTTATATATGGTGTGAAAGGGGTTCAACTTTTTTTTTTTTTTTGCATAGGTATATCCATTTGTACCAGCAGCATTTATTGCAAAGACTCTGCTTTCCCCCATGAACGGTCTTGGTGCTCTCATTGGAAATCAGTTGACCATAAATATAAGTGTTTATTTTTGGACTCTCAGTTCTATTCCATTCATCTAGATGTTTGTTCTTAAGCCAGTACTATCTTGATTACTTCCGCTTTGAACTAAGTTTTGAAATTGGGAAGCGTGAGTCCTCCCTCTCACTTTGTTTTTTCTTTTTCAAGATTGTTTTGGATTCCTAGCAGTTCCATTTGAACTTTAGGGTCAGTTTATCCTTTTCTACCAAGAAGCCAGCTGAGACTCTGATAGGGATTGCATTGAATCTGTAGATCAATTTGGGGAATATTAGTATCTTAATAATATTACATCTTCTGACCCATGAACATGAGATAGTTTTCCATTTATTTAGATCTTTAATTTCCTTCAGTAATGTTTTATAGCTTTCAAAGTGTGAGTTTTACCCATTTTTGTTCAATTTATTCTTAAGTATCTTTTTTTATGCTATTGGAAATTGAGTTGTTTTCTTAATCCACTTTGAAGTGTTCGTTGCCAGTGTATAGAAATACAATTTACTTTGTAAATTCATCTTGTATACCGAAATCTTGCTGAACTTGTTTTTAGTTTTAATTGTGTGTGTGTGTGTGTGTGTGTGTGTGTGTGTGTGTGTTCCTTAGGGTTTTCTATATACAAGATCATGTCATCTTCTGTTTTACTTCTTTTCCAATTTGAAGATNTTTGAAGTGTTCGTTGCCAGTGTATAGAAATACAATTTACTTTGTAAATTCATCTTGTATACTGAAATCTTGCTGAACTTGTTTTTAGTTTTAATTGTGTGTGTGTGTGTGTGTGTGTGTTTATTCCTTAGGGTTTTCTATATACAAGATCATGTCGTCTTCTGTTTTACTTCTTTTCCAATTTGAAGAATTTTTTTTTTCTTGCCTAATTACCCTGGCAACAACCTCCAGTAAATGTTGAATAGAACTGGTGAGAGAGAACATCCTCAACTTGTTTTTGATTGCAGGGAGAAAGGATTCAGACCTTCATGATTAAGTATAATGTAAGCTCTATGTTTTTCATAGATGCTGTTTTCAGGTTGAGGACATTCTTTTTTACTTTTTAGTGTTTTTATCATGAAAGACTTTGAATATTTTCAGAGGTTTTTTTTTTCTGCATCTATAGAGATTGTCATGTGGTTTTGTCCTCTATTCTGTTATGGTGTAGTGTATTGTATTGATTGATTGACTTTTGAGGGTCAAATCAACCTTGCTGTTTCTGTAATAAATTTCACCTTTTCATGGTATATAATCCTTTTTATATCTTGATGGTTTCTGTTTGCTAGTGTTTTGGTGTCTTCACTCAGAATGGATATTGGTCTGTAGTTACCCCCCCCCATATCTCTAGTTTTAGTAACAGGATAATATTAACCTTATAAAATGAGTTGAGAAGTGTTTCCTTCTTTTCTATATTTTGGAAGAGTTTGGGAAAGATTGGTGTTGATTCTTCTCTGACACTTGGTCAAATTCACCAGTGAAGACATTTGGTCCTGGCCTTTTCTTTGTGAGAAGTTTTTGATTACTAATTCAGTCTTCTTATTGGTTATATGTCTGTTTAGATCTTCTGTTTATTCTTGAGTTAGTTTCAATTGTTTGTATCTAGGATTTTCTCAATTTATTCTAAATTATCTAATTCTTGGCATATGATTCTTCATAGTATTTCTTTATAATCTTTTAAATAGGTAAGTTTGGTAGTGTTGTCCTTTTTAAAAGTTTAAAAAAATTACTTTAATTTGGGTGCCAGGGTGGCACAGTCTGTTGAGCATCTTACTCTTGTTTTGGCTCAGGTCACAATCTCAGGTTTGTGACACCTAGCCCCACATTGAGCTTCGCACTCAGAGCAGAGTCTGCATGAGATTCTCCCTCTCCCTCTGCCCCTCCTGCTCATGCTCTCTCTCTCTAAAATAAATGAATAGATATTTAAAATTTAATTTTTATTATATTTTGCATATATATACATATATAATATACATTTTATATAATATATATTATATATTTATTTATTTATTTTTAAATATATATAAAATACACATACAAATATATATCTATAAAATTTATATAAAACATATAAATATATCTATATAAACATAAAATATATATTAATATATAACACGACACATATATCATATATAATTTATATATAATATAATATATCATATATAATTTATATATAATATATAATATATTATATATGGTTTATATATAATATATTATACATAATATATAATATATGAAATATAAATATATTATAAATAAATATATAAATATATAAATTTTGTATATTTATATATGTATCCAGATATTATAAATATATATTTACAATATATAAATATAAAAATATAAAAAATATAAACATTTAATATATTTAATATTTTTAATATTTAACAAAATATTTTTAAAAATAAAAAATATAAACTTATATAAATATATAATATATGAATATATAAAAAATATATTAAAATATATAGATATAAATAAAATATGTAAATATAAATATAAATAAACATAAGTAAATATTATTCATATAATATATGTTTTATATATTATATATTTCATATTTATTTATATGTAACATATTATATATTATATGAAATATATATAATAATTTATATTATATATGACTATATTATATAGTTATATATAAATATAAAAATATATAAATATATTAAAATGTACAATAAATAATATAATGTATTATATATTATATATAAAATAAATAGATATTTAAATATTTAAAATTTTCATTATATTTTATGTAGCATATGTGTATATATATACACATGTATATATACACATATACATATATATATATANATATACATATATATATACATATATATGTCTGTATATACAGGAGATCTTTTTAAAACTTTCTGATATTAGAAATTTGAGTCTTCTATTTTTATCCTTCATCAGTTAAGCTAAAGGTTTATCAATTTTTATGGATTTGACTTACTGCCCAGTGTCCTTTTATCTCAGCCTGAAGCACTGTATTTATTATTCCTTATACAGCAAGTATGCTGGTGATGAATTTTCTGTTTTTGTTTATCTGGGGATGTCTTAGTTTCTCTTTCAATTTAATTTTTTTATTTTTTATTTTCTTAAAAGATTTTATTTATTATTTGACTGAGAGAGACACAGTGAGAGAGGTAACACAAGCAGGGGGAATGGGAGAGGGAAAAGCAGGCTTCCTGTCCAGCAGGAGGGCCTGATGGGATCATGACAAGAGTTGAAGGCTGACACTCAATGACTGAGCCACTCAGGTGCCCCTCTCTTTCACTTTTAAACAATAGTTTTGTTGGATATAGAATTCTTGGTTAATAGTCTTTTTTCTTTCAGCACTTTGAATATGCCATCCTACTGCCTTTTGGTCTGTACTGTTTTTAATGACAAATCAGCTGTTAGTCTTATTAGATCCCTTGTATATGATGAATCACTTTTTATTTGCTGCTTTTAAGATTCTCTTTTTGTCTTTGGATTTTGTCATCTTGATGAGGTGTCTACTCAATCTCTACTAATTTATTGGAGCTCTTTCTTGAATATGCAGATGAATATTTTTCATCAAGTATTGGAAGTTTTTGGCTATTATGTCTGCAAAATATTTTCTGTCTCTGTCTCTCTTCTGTTTTAGGATTGCCAGTATGCATATGTTGGTGTGTTTGATGGTTCCATAGTTTCTGAGGCTGTTAATTTTCTTTTTTTTTTTAAAGTTTTTATTTATTTATTTGTCAGAGAGAGAGAGAGCGCACAAGCAGACTGAGGGGCAGGCAGAGGTAGAGAGGGAAGCAGGCTCCCTGCTGAGCAAGCAGCCTGATGGAGAACTCAATCCCAGGACCCTGGGATCATGACCTGAGCTGAAGGCAGCTGCTTAACCAACTGAGTCACCCAGGCATCCTGAGACTGTTCTTTTTCTATTACTCTTTTTTCTTCTGTGCCATGGCCTGGATAACCTCAACTGACTTATCTTCAAATTAAGTGGTTATTTCTTCTGCCAGTTCAAGTCTGCTGTTGAACCCCTCTAGTGAATATTGCACTTCAGTTATTGTACTTTTTAACTCCAGAATTTCTATTTACTTTTTATATTATCTATCTCTGTTAACATTCTCTATTCAGTGAGGCATTATTCTTTTCTTTAATTCATTAAAAATTTTATTCATTTATTTTAGAGAGAGAACAAAAGAGCATAGGCAGGGGGAATGGCAGAGGGAGAGGGGAAGGGAAGCAGGCTTCCCACTGAGCAGGGAGTCTGATGCAGGGCTTGATCCCAGGACCCTAGGATGATGACCTGAGCTGAAGGCAGATGCTTAATCAACTGAGCCACCCAGGAGCCCCTCTACTTTAATTCTTTAGACATGCTTTCCTTTAGTTCTCTGAACATATTTATAATAGCTGATTTAAAGTCTTTGTCTAGTAAGTTCAACATCTGGCCTTCCTTAGGGATGGTTTCTGTTGATTTCTTTTCCTCTTCTGTGTATGAGCCATACTTTCCTGTTTCTGTTTGTGTCTCATAAATTTTGTTGAAAACTGGACATTTTAAATAATATAATCTGGCAACTCTGGAATCAGATTTCTCCCCTGTCCCAAGGAGGGGAAAAGGGCACAGAGAGAGGGAGAGAGAGAATCTCAAGCAGACTCTGTGTTGAGCACAGAGCCTGATGTGGGGCTCTGTCTTACAACCCTGACATTACGACCTGAGCTAAAGTCAAGAGTCAAACACTTAACTGACTGAGCCACCCAGGCACCCCTGAACAGATTTCTTGAACCAGTAAGTCTTTCAGCTTTTTCTGACACACTCTGTGTGTGTGTGTGTGTGTGTGTGTGCCCATTTTGGGACAGGTGCTAATGGTCCTACAGGTAGTTTACAACTCTGCCTTAGCCTTCACTTCCTGCTTGAGAAGAGCCTCAGAGTTAGCTAGAGATGTGATAATAGGGTCTTTTCAAGTCTTTCCCAGGCATATGTACAGCACTATACATGAGACTGGCCTGGTACATTCCAAGGAACATTTTGGAGCTTTTCAATTCTCCCTATGGACATCTCATTTCCCTTTTTTTGTCTTCAAGTTTTTTGGTTAGGATTTTGTTAGCCCCAGTTGGTATTGCTGCCTTTGGTAGCTGTGATGTTAGATAATTCCTGCTGATTATTTTCAACAGATGCCCTAAGGGTAAGGTTATGATCATAGAGCAAGCTCTGAGTTTGGCAAAGTCAAATCAAGGCCTGGGAATGGAGTTTTACAGGTAACTTTCAGACAGTTCTCTGGAGATGTGACTTTGGGGAGCTTCAAACCTGTTTTGCCTCCACTCCCTTCAGTGGTTTCTATGCTGATTGTTTTCACAGCTACCATAGTTGTGCATTTCTTGGTTTTCAAGACTCCTGAGGAGCTGGAAAGAGTGGGTTGGGAATAGGATAAATTAAAACAGCACAAAGTTTACTGTTTTTACTGAAATTCAGCCATTTTTCTTGATTAGATGATTCTTGAAACATTGTCTTAATTTTCACTGTTTGGAAAAAGTCAATTTTGACTTTTCATTGCTTTTATAGAGGAAGAGATCTTCAGAGGTCCTTCCTATAAAATTGCTTTAGAGTACTTTTTGAAGATGAGATAGGGCAAAATGCTAGTGGCTTGAAGGAACTTTGAGGAAAGGAGAGCAGATTATTATTTTTTAATACAAATTATGTGTTATGTACATTTTTGATAATATATTTATAAAAATATATAATGTGTATATGTATGTTTTAATGCAAATGATTGTATTATCCAAAGATAATTATTTGGAATAACATAAAAATAAGGTTGTGTTCCTAGACTTTTAGAAGTCTAGATGCTTATGGGATCTTTACTGAATAGAAAAGTGAGAAGAATTCATTGTTCTCAGAAGTTTTCTTTTCTCTTTCATTTTGCTATTTTAGGTGTACAGAGCCAATGGACCAGATGGAGCCATTGGCAGAGGCCAGAGAATCCACCTGCAATTATGGGACACAGCAGGACAGGAGAGGTATGAGATCTTCAGTTATGTGTTCCTTACTGGAGGAAAGGGATAACCAGCTATGCCCTTCAGACTGTACCTGAGCAGGAAAAATCTAGCTGATTAGGTGACTTGAACCTAGATAAGACATGCTGCTTAATTAGCAGGAAATTTATCAGTCTGAAATGATAATGGTATCTATTTTATACAAAGTCAAAGGGAAAATGAATCCTTTTCAAAATAGACTATCTTACTTATGGAGTTTCTACTTCTTCTTCCTCCTTTCTCCCTCTTTCTCCTCCTCCTTTCCCCTCCTCCTCTTTCCTCCTCCTTTGTTTTTCTTGTTCTTCTTGTTCTTCATGTTATTCTTGTTCTTTAAGATTTATACACTTTTCTCCATTTACTTTTGCTATTTACACAGCCACAAAGACAACTTCAGAATTACATGCATTATTCTTACCTGGTTGTTGAAACCTCACAGAAAATCTGATTGGAATTAACTCATATGGTCAGAAATTGCTTGATCAAAGTCAGTCACATGAAATCTTGATACAAAATTTTTTTTGTTAGTTATAGATTCTGTTTTCTCTCACAGTTTCTTTGACATATTCTGTTTTTTATNGGTCAGAAATTGCTTGATCAAAGTCAGTCACATGAAATCTTGATACAAAATTTTTTTTGTTATAGATTCTGTTTTCTCTCACAGTTTCTTTGACATATTCTGTTTTTTATTTTTTTTAAAAAAGATTTATTTATTTATTTGAGAGAGGGAGAGTACGTGCAAGATAGAGTGTGCCAGGGTGGGAGAGGAGGAGGGGTAGGGGTGAGGGAGAGAGAAACTTCAGTAGACTCCACACTGAGTGGGAAGTCCCCTCCACACTCAGGGCTTAATCTCACGATCCTGAGATCATGACCTGAGTCAAAACCAAGAGTCAGACACTTGGGCGCCTGGGTGCCTCAGTGGGTTAAAGCCTCTGCTTTCGGCTCAGGTCATGATCTCAGGGTCCTGGCATCGAGGCCCGCATCAGGCTCTCTGCTCAGTAGGGAGCCTGCTTCCTCCTCTCTCTCTGTCTGCCTCTCTGCCTACTTGTGATCTGATGTCTCTCTCCGTGTCAAATAAATAAATAAAAATCTTAAAAAACAAAACAAAACAAAAAAAACNTGTCTGCCTCTCTGCCTACTTGTGATCTGATGTCTCTCTCTGTGTCAAATAAATAAATAAAAATCTTAAAAAACAAAACAAAACAAAAAAAAACCCTCAAGAGTCAGACACTTAACTGACTGAGCCACCGAGGTGCCCCTGAACTGTTCTGTTTTTTAACTTTTTTATTATGGAAATCTTCAAATATATACTGCAGAGGATAGTATAATAAAATCATGTACATATTTCCCATCAATTCATCAATAGTCATCAATTTGTGGCCTTATTTCATCTTACCTCTATTCTGTTTTTTTTTCCCATCGCCCAAATTATTTTGAAGCAAATTCCAAATATCAGATGTTTTCATTTATAACTACTTTAGTATGTATTCCTAAAAGATAAGGACTCTTTTTATAAAAACATTGATTAGAAATATTTAAGAAAACTTAAAATAACAGAATAGATGACAAATTCATACCAGTATTTTCTTCCCTGGAATCTACGCCTGTCAGTTGCAGACTTTACATAAAAATAAAATAAAATGGAAACTGACCTTTAGAGGGAGAGAAAGGGGAGACAGCAGGATAAAGGCTTGGAAGAGAGAGTACCAAGAAAGGATAAGGACTGAGTCAATACTACTCCCACCTTAAAGCCAAGGAAATGGTTATCAGAGTGATGAGACCTCTTTAGAGACTGAAATTATAAGGTCATGGAACCTACTAGAACATCAAGTGAAGCTGAACTTTCTCGGAACAAGGGAAACATACACAGCAAGAACTGTTGCTTTAGGCCAAATTAACTAAGTAAATTCTTGACTGAGACTAAGGGATCATGAGCTAGTTCTTGTGATCCCTGTCCAGCAGTCTGGTTTTTCAAATCACATGGTCCGTTAACATATAAACTATGTAAGCGATAAATAAGTGTCTTATATACTTTTGGAATATCATCATCCTATTTGTTTTTTAATTTTTAAAAATTTACAGAGATCATTTTTATTTTTTTATTTTTATTTAATTCCAGTATAGTTAATGTACAGTGTTAGATTAGCCTCAGGTGTACAATAGAGTGACCCCACAGTTCCATACATATCTCAGTGCTCATTACAAGTGTACTCTTAATTCCCTTTATCTATTTCACCCTTCCCCCCACCTCCCCACCTCCCCTCTGGTAGCCATCAGTTTGATCTCTATAAGATTGAATTCCAGATATAACTTTTGATAATTGTTGGTATTTTATAAAGTTTCAGTATATTTTCAAGTATTCTTTCTGGCTCTAGATATCTATTTGGTAGCATAATAATAAATCTTGTGTAATTAAGAGATACAATACACATGTATAATCTGAAGTTATTAGAAGCAATGGCACATTATTAAACACCTAATTTGTTATTGATGACTTATTGGAAGAGGCTGAGGGCACTCTTGGTAGTTTAATATTTCAGGAGTGAGGCCATAATTTAGGTGACCAATTTGCTTTTATTTTCCTAGGTTTCGTAGCTTGACAACAGCCTTCTTCAGAGATGCAATGGGATTTCTTCTGCTTTTTGATTTGACAAATGAGCAAAGTTTCCTCAATGTCAGAAACTGGATAAGTAAGTGCTATTGTTTCCATCTCCTACTCCCCACTTCCCACAATATAGTGCTCTCTTAAATTCTACTTCTGTTGTAAGTTGTTTTGGAGGAGCTCCTAGTACTATTAAAAATACTGTTTAAAGGAGCAAGGTTTTACTTTGGGGGGAAAGATTACTGAAATAACTCTGCTCTTCCTAGTAATACTAACTCCGATTTGTTAAGTACTTCTTATCCTGGAGGCACATGGCAGCACTTTACATGTGGAAAACAGAGGATGCTCTTATCCCCATTTTATAGATAAGGAAACAGAAGCCCAGAAAAGTTAAATCCAAGTATCTGCTTGCCTATTCTATGTTATCAGAATTTATATCATCCAGGGTTTAATACATCAATTACATAGACATAAATATCTTTTGAAGGCTTTGAAGATCACATGCCTGACTCCACGTCCCTTCTGCACGCAGAGCTCCCTTTTCTCCTTTTAAGGCCAGGGAAATTGCCAGAAGGATCCCATCATGGAAGACTCTAAAATTATATTGACAAAAGTGGTCTCCAGCACTATACCCACACACAGACACACACGTGCACACAGACACGTACCTACGTTTACGTGCGTGCACGCGCGTGTGCGCGCACACACACACACATACACAAACCCTCATCTTGGCTCTTTGCAGAGATCCTAATCTTCTAAGTGGTTGGTTAGCATCCACTTAAAATCCTACCACTTGATCAAATAACAGTTTGTAAACGTACATTTTTCTCTATTAGTCGTATTAGTGTAAACCTGGAGAATCTGTTGGGGAAGCCTGTGACGTTAAATTCTAAACATCCAAATCCTTAAGATGAAAACACTTAATTAAAAATACCTACTATTTAAAAATAACTTGGTGTTTCAGTATTATGAAGGGGTCATTGGCTGTGGTTTTGATAGTAGAAGATCTTATTTTTAAGAATGAGTTTTTAAATAAGTAAATTTATATGGTGCATCATGATTTTCAAAGCATTTTCACATACTTTGTAGCTGATCCTCACAAGCATACTGGGTGAAGATTCAGACAGGTGATGTGTCTTTATTTTAGGATGAGGACTCTCATCAACCTATCTGTTTTCACAGATAGAAATGCAAACTCTCAGACAGATAAATCTTGCCTATCTGGACTTTTTAGCTGATTAGATAAATAACAAAATTATGTGAAATTATGTGCAATGTATACATTTTCTTTCATTATCCTTATAGTGTAAAAGAATTCTTACTGCACAATTAGGTAGAGAGAACTTACACATTTTGAGGATTTCATATCTTCAATGGAAAGTATTCTCCCCCAGCCCGTCCTTTAAAAAAAAGAAGTTATTGTTCAGGATCAGAGATAATAATATCAAATCTTAATTAGGAATAACAATTTATTGTCTGTACATTTTATTTTCCCCATGGCTGTTAGCATTTTGAATATTACAGGGATTATTCATTTCTTCCTTTTGGGGGCATACTAGAACAAAGGCACTATTGCCTTAAACAAGTATCTGACTCCTGGGCTCTGAGGGGCCTGAGGAGAGGAGAGCAGGTCTGCAGCATCCCTTTGCTTCTCCTGGGCTGCCCTGGCAGTCAGTTCTCTCTTGACTCCAAAGCTCTCCATGCCCCTTGGGAAGGGGATACATGCAAATCCAAAGGTGAGCCCTGCTGAATTCAGAAGACTGAACAGAGAGCTGACTCCACTCACCCCAAATCTGCTACCTGAAAGGAATCCGGTAGTGTTGTATTCACTGATCTGTCTTCCTAGAGCTCCGAGAATGGGCAAGTCATGCCCATCATCAAGTAGCAGCCTAATTTGTAAGGAAACTTTAAAGTAGCTTCAGTTTCTCAACATTGTTCCTGTAGCCTCACATGAATGGTATAAGAGCCCAACAGGTATATATTTTACATGTTTTGCCTGTATATTTTTATTCCTATTATTCTGCTTATCTGAAAAGCAATCCCCATACCCACTCCCTGCACACCCACCCCTTTTTTAAAACTGATTAGAGTTCCGCTTATTCTTTAAAATCTGGCAAATTATGGGCTCTATGAAATTTTTGTAATTGTGGTTGGATTAAATTTTTTCCTTTCTCTTAACTGCTATTATATTTTGTACTACCTATAGGATTTTTAGTGGATTTTAACCACTGTGAGTTGTAGTAGTTATTTATGTATGTGTCTTAGTGAGCTTTTTAAAGGGTTGATTAATTTACTTTTTATATACTTAATCCAGTCTTTGTAGAAAAATTAGGAAGGAAGAAATAAAAGGAAAAATCACCAATAATCATACTTCCCAGAGTCTCCAAAATAAACAAATGCTATTAAACATCATTACTGGTAATATTTCCATAGCACTTCTAAATGCTTTCGTGTATTAATTTAGTGGTTCTCAAGTATAAGTGTGCATCTGGATCACCCAGGGAGCTTGTTAAAACACAAATTCTGGGCTCCATATCCAGCATTCCTGATTCAGTAGATCTGGGGTGGAACCTGAGAATTTGCATTTCGAACAAGTTCCCGGGTGATGGAAAGGCCCATGGACCTTACCTGAGAATCATTGAGTTAACTCACTTAATCTACACCTTACCCTGTGAAGTAAGTACCATCATTATTACCATTTACAGATGGGGATACAACTTCCTTAGGGTAACACAGCTAGTAAACGGCAGAGCCAGTTTACAGCCTTGGACACAGTCCTGAGTTCATGATCATGACACTGCACATGTATGGGGTTAATAGAGCACAGAGCTACTCTGGAGACCGGAAAGGTTTCACATAGAGGTAACTGAGAGGCAAGTCTTAAAAGAAGGGTGGGGATTCGTGGGAGGAAGGTTGTGGTTGGGTATTCAAGCATGTGGGAACAGCATGTGTACCAGTTTGGAGGAAAGAAAGCACATGGCCATTATTGGAAACATACACAGTTTGGTTTTGCCTATGTAGGCCTTCTTCCCCAGTTGTCCCTTGAGGGAAGAGGTCAGGGCCCTGAAATTCTGCACCAAGTATCTGGCCTATGTTAATGACCACTGAGTGCTCGCTGACTCAATTTTCTCCTGATAAAATATAATGAACATGACTTTGTAATGAGGAACTAAAATGTCAACACTTTTCTGGTTAACCATGATAAATAAATTGGGCCATACCAACTCTGAGGTATGTCTTATTGTGAAAGTTTGGACTCCTTTAATTTCATTATGGGGTGTGATGAATAAGAAATGAAGCTTTATTTTACTTCTTTGGGAGATTAAACTACTTAGCTTAATGAAGCTCTTTTTGTTTAATTGGTTTTTTAAAGTATGCCTATTTAGAGGTTTTCAGGTGAAAAGAAATAAAAGCTGTGGAATAAGAATTGTAGTCTTCTGCTTCCCCTTAGTTCTGGTGACAGTCATTTCCTATTTATTCCAGAATGTTTTTCTCTCATTTAATCTTTTATCTTTCTCATTTTAATTGAATTGATTCTGCCTTAGGATAATAGAAAAATACGAAAACATTTCAGAGAGAAACAAGCTAGTTCTTAAGAAGACAGTTCTTTTAAAAATATTGCTATGGGGAGACACTATATGAAAAACAGAGCTTTATGGTTAGCAATAAGCACTAAAAATTCTCCAAGTTTTTTTCAAAAGGGCTTCAATAGAGAGATAGGCACAGGTGTGTGGTCATGTGGTCTTTCACACACAGACATGCACTTTTGGAAGGTTGGCCAATTCTCCCATTCCTATCCCTAAATAAGGTGGCATATGTGCTTAAGGATAAGTTCTACATCTCTGTCCCATCCATTCGGTTTTGCAGATTAGGTTATTGATGCTTTGATAGCATTATATCATTTCCTTATGTCTGTATATCCACTTAGAGTTTTCAGAGCACTTTTGCATATATTCTCCATTGATCACACACATATTATTTACCTATAATAATTTTTCTTATAGGCCAGCTACAAATGCATGCATACTGTGAAAACCCAGATATAGTGTTATGTGGAAATAAGAGTGATCTGGAAGACCAGAGAGTAGTAAAAGAGGAGGAAGCAAGAGGACTTGCAGGAAAATATGGGTGAGTATTTTTTTGGAAAAATCTAGAGAAAACATTCCCAATTCAAATATTAGCACATGAATGGATAACAGAAGATGCAAGAGCAAAAAATTGAATCAACACACTTAGAAATAGGCCTTGGGAAGTATAAATACCTACTTTACATATTAGTATTATGTGATGGTGGGAACCCCAGGAAAAACACTGGGCGAGAGCCATGCTTCAATACCATTTTCTAAATCTCTTGATGTTCAAAGACAACTTTGAGGGCAAGTGCCCTAACTATATAAGGTTGCTTTCCCAAAATGCACGTAAGAGATTCATGGGGTAAGGAAATTCTCTCTATTCAGCAAGAAAATTTCAAAGCCAGTTCATATGCTGCTGTAGAGAGCCCCAGCATATAAGAAGGCCTGTCAGCTTCAGAAATTTCTGTGCTGGGAGGGGAGCATGAGCATGAAGATCTCCTTGGTTTGGGTTGTGTTTTTGTGGTGGAGAATCATCTAAATACTGTCTTCTTCCTTGAACTCTAGAAATAGGATCACAGTAGCGTTAATTGGACATGAAAGAGGGGGATAATGGCTGCTTATTAAAATGTCAAGGGCGGGCACCTGGGTGGCTCAGTGGGTTAAAGCCTCTGCCTTCCGCTCAGGTCATGATCTCAGAGTCCTGGGATGGACACCTGCATCAGGCTCCCTGCTCAGCGGGGAGCCTGCTTACTCCTTTCTCTCTGCCTGCTTCTGCCTACTTGTGATCTCTCTCTATCTGTCAAATAAATAAATAAAATCTTTAAAAAAAATTAAAAAATAAAAAAAATGTCAAGGGCATCTCTACAAAGGGATTTGTGCTTTACTTTCTTTCTACTTCTAATACAATGAGAATCCAAATGTGTATTTATTAATTACCCTTAATATAAATGGGAGGGGAGGCAGCAAGTGGAATTGAGAAGAAAGGGGAGGTAGAGAGAGAGGTAGGGGATGTCACCCAGCTTCTGGCCCTGGTTTTTAGGCAGAATGCAAGGAAACCAGAGGAGGACCTTTCTCTTTTTGCTGTGTGACAATTGCTTTGTTCTTCCTTGGGCTGATGAAGGACCAGAGAACACTGGAGGATAGCTTTCACACTGGGAGGGGAGTGGAAGGATTACATTGGCCAGGTGGGGAGAAGTCAGTCTGGAGAGTTTAGAATATCACGTAAGGAGAGTTGCTGAAATCCTTTGAACATAGAGGGGTGTGGTAAGTACTTCTCTAGATCATTCTAGGGGTGGTAGGTGGGGTAAAGTGAAGGGAGGAAATACTAGAGACAGGAAGATTGTGGTGATCTGTTAGATGGGTAGGGGCTCTATTTGTGGAAAAGAAAAAGGAGTAAATCAGAGAAAATAGGGTGGGGGCAGAACAGGATTTTAAATCTTTCTCAATTCTAGGGGTGGGGCAAGGCAGCATGGGGTTGGGGAGTTTATCTGTTCCCATCAACTGTACTGGCTTACTCTGGCACATATTTGCAATAGAATGTGGAGCTTTTCACTCTAGGGTGATGGTGCTTAACTGTGTTAGAAGCCTGAGGAGCTTTTAACAAATGCTTGTGTGTGGGCCTCACCTCTGAGCTTCTGAGGTAATCGGTCTGGAGTGGTTTATCAGTCAAGATTCAGTGGAAGAAACATACTTACATATGAAGAGATTTGTTACAGGTATTTGACCTTATGCACTTGTGGGAGCTGGTTAAGCCATCTTTAAAGTGTTACTTTGACACTGAAACTTGAAGTCCACAGGTCAGGCAGTCAGAAAGGGAAGGGGGGTTTAAGGTGGGGAGAGCAAACACCAGCAAACACCAGCTAGGACCCATAATGGCAGACTGAAACCTGCCTCAGGGCTTGTTTCCTCTGACCTGAACAGTCTGGGTATCCAGAGAAGCCAGGGACCTTTGTCACAGGGCTAAGCCCATGCACCTGGCCGGGGAGTTGGAGAAACTGAAGGAGGATCTTGGGGAAGGTGGGACAGGTACAGGTCCGGGTGCTGGTTTATGCCAACCAGACAAGGCAGCAGGTAAGCAATGATGTATGAGAGCTGCAGAATAGGCTGCTGCTTCACTTCCACTCCCTAAACTCCCCCAGATCTCTCCTGTGATCCACCCAAACTGGAAAGGAAGTTCTGGGAAATGTTGTTCAACCTAACCAAGTGGGCATGTTACAAAACCTCTGCAGACGGAGGCCTGGGCATTGGTGTCTCATAAAAGCTCTCCACATGATTGTCAGGTTAGAAATTCCCGGGAGCTTTTTGCAAATACTTGGATCTGGGCCTCCCTCCTGAGCTTCTGATACAATCGGCCTGGAGTAATCCAGGCTGAGGTGGAGACTGGCAAAGTCCCACAGGCCATTTTGAGACACTCTTCTACTCTTGAGAGGCACTCGGGTAATGCAGTAGGAAGGAAAGAGGGAGGGCCAGATACCACGGAGAATACTGAAGTGTCGAAACTGGGAGCTGGGAGCTATGTTGCAAGGGGGTAAGGAGGAAGTAAGTGATGAAGCAATGGAAACTGTGGACGTAGACTATGCTTTTGAGAAGTATGTTAGTAAGGCCAAAAGAAATAGGGCATCTAGGGGAGTTAGCTAGATCCAACAAGTATGTTCTCAAGTACTGGAGGGGAACAAGGATGGACTTCTTCCCCCACTCGGTTTCTTCAGCCTTTTGTTTGTTTCTTCTGTTCTGGTTCTCAGGATTCCACTTCCTGCCTGGTATCAAAGAGCCCAACATTGCCTTCTGTCTGTAGAGAAGTCAGGGGTTGTCTTTCATCTGTGCCCAGCTTGCAAGGTCTGGGGAGTACTTCGTAAGAGGGGCTCAATCTCAGGTTTCTGAATTCAGTTAAAATGAGAGGAGGCATTAGCAGATAAGATAATGGAATCTATTGGCAAAGAAAGGAAAGAGATGGAAACAGAATTTCCTTAGGAATTAGGAAGCATAAAATATTGTTCCGGGGGCACCTGGGTGGCTCAGTTGGTTAAGTGTCCTACTCTAGGTTTCAGCTCCGGTCATGATCTCAGCATTGTGAAACCTCAAGCCCCGTGTCAGGCTCCTTGCTGGGCATGGAGCCTGCTTAAGATTCTCTCTCTCCCTTTCCCTCCCCAGCCACATACATGCACTTGCACTCTCTCTCTCGCTCTCAAATAAATAAATCTTTAAAAAATATAGTTCTTTAGGCTGTTTGAGAATTTCAGAAGCAAAAAGAAACAGTTTAGTGCCTATGCATTTCACAAACTTGACATATAAGATTAATGATTATTTTCACAGATTTTTTTTTCATTTTTAATCATAATATTTTCATTGATTGCACATGTACTAAAGGGCTGTTTTGGTCAGTTCATTTCCATGCTAGTAGTGGTAAAATAGAGTATGGCTTATGGCACCTCTTTGTATTATTTGTATGTTGTCTGATAAATTTTCATTTTGTTACCATTGTGAACCCTTTCCTCCACAGTACCTGAAAACGAATCATTGGTTCATAAATGCTTCTCTTAAATATACATACACTTGGAGCATGAAAGACGATGTCTCAGAAAAACTTTGCAAACCTAATAAAGAACATGTTATCGAACAAATATGGAAAATAAATCTGTGAGGACAAGTAAATCTGAGAATAAGACTTCCATGCAGCAGCCAAAAATGGAAAGGGTGGAATTGAATGTATGATGAAGGATATCAGAAATTTTATGTTTAATAGACTAAGAATCCATTTACATCTAATTCCCTTTAATTTTTAGTTTTTTCTAGAACAAGGGCAAAATAATGCTATGTTATATTGAATAATATTGTCAGTGAAGTCAGAGAAAGGAGCAACACAGAAGTTAACCCAAACTTGTCGTCCTGCCAGTCAAAATGAGGGTGATCTACACTGTTGCCAAAACACTTAAAAAAAAAAATAACTACAAAGTAAAATTTGTTGGAAGAGCAAACAGAGCCAGCATTGGCAACATTCCTCTTTGAGGTGATACTATTGGATGTCAAACCTTAGTGTATATCAGAATTGCCTGAGCTCTGGCTCCCAAGAAATTTCTGATTAGGTAGATCTGGGGTGGAACCCAGAAATCTGTTTCTGATTCCCTCCTGCAAGTGGTTGAAGATAGTGCTTTGAGAACCAATGGTATGCATGTCAGTATAATTGGATAAATCATTAGGCACAGAATATGAAGCAGTTGTCTAATGTGCCTTGCATGGGTGAGGGATCATGCTTAATGACTCATCACTGGAAAATCCATGTTTGAGGAAGGAGGATACTTCTCTCAGTTGATTAAATCGCTGTAATATAGACTGGAAAAGGACACTGGGATGGGTACTGAGGGCGTGCCAGCCGTAAGTGAGCAGGCAAGGACTTGGTGAGTAAAAAAGTCTGCATCTAAATGCCCTCCCACTCTTCTTTTTTCACACAGGCTGGTTGGTGGTCATTACAAGCCTTTCGTTTTTGATTCTGAGTTGAAGGAAATACAGAAAATTGTGAATACAACGAAAGCGTGATAATTGAATGTGTACATATTTCATGTGCTATACAAAGGAATGGGTAGAACATTTTTTTAAATTGAGAGATAATTGATATATAACATTGTATTAGTTTTAGGCATAGAGTGATGATTGGATATATGTATATTATTGTCACCACAGTAAGTTTGGTTAATATCCATCACCACATGCAGTAATAATTTTTCCCTTTTTCTTCAAAGATTTATTTATTTGACAGAGNAGAGAGAGAGAGAGAGAGAGAGAGAGAGAGAGAGAGAGAACACAAGGAGGGGGAGTAGCAGAGGAGAAGCACACTCCCTGCTGAGCAGGGAGCCTGATGTGGGGTTTGATCCCAGGACCCTGGGATCATGACCGAGCCAAAGGCAGACGCTTAACGGACTGAGCCACCCAGGCGCCCCAGTCTTTTTTTCTTCTGATGAGAACTTTTAAAATCTACTTTCTTAAGGGCAGCAAATTTAAGATGACTTTTCCCCCACTGAAGTATGCTGGCTATTGACAAGGAAGGTGCTCAAGAGTTTCTGGATTAAAGAATGTGTTAAAGGGTGCCTGGGTGGCTCAGTGGGTTAAAGCCTCTGCTTTCGGCTCAGGTCATGATCTCGGGATCATGGGATCGAGCCCCACATCGGGCTCTCTGCTTAGCAGGGAGCCTGCTTCCTCCTCTCCCTGTCTCTCTGCCTGCCTCTCTGCCTACTTGTAATCTCTCTCTGTGTGTCAAATAAATAAATAGAATCTTAAAAAAAAAGAATGTGTTAAAAACATTTATTTACAACATTAATAATATGAGTACAGGCCATTTCTGGGTTTCAGGTGGCTTAGCTTAGCAGAATGCTCAGTGTCCTATCTAGCCTAAATTAGCTGAAATGTGGCATGAATAGCTTGATCTCAAATAATCTGATTCTTTGCATATTTCAAGACATCCTTCTTGCATTCAAGAAACAATAAAGTATCATTGGGCAGGCATGTCTTAAAACCACACACATAAGCTAAAACTAACCATACAGGACTGATTTTGAGAACCCCACACAACTCCCTGGAGGTTCTAGATTTCATTTAGCACAATCTCCTGGGTTGAAACAGTCCACACACCAGTCCTTTCTTGTAAGTGCTTGTTCATTTAGCATTCAACAAACGATGAAAAGTAGTGAGACTCATTTCTTAATTTAGTGAAAAATTTTCCATGATATCTGGATCCACATGTGAACCAAATAATCCAGAACCATTTGACAGAACCATCAAATACACTTGCTTTCATTCTTGACTAACTGTAATCTAGGATCTTCTGGTTTTGTAAAATAAATAATAAAATCAGCTTGATGTGGATCCTGACCAATATATTGCATAAGCAGGATATAGATATCCTGGTGAAAAACTGTACGTGATAATAATACCCCCCTCATTGATTTGAAGTAGTTTTCCATTTTTCTCATATTAAAATCTGTGAATAATCTATTTCTTTAAAAAAATGTACCAAAATTGGTGTTCTGCATGCATTCCGAACAGCTTTTGAGTGGTCATTTTTGAATTGATACTACAATTAGCTGCACAGGATTTTTTCCAAAGGTTTGGCATATACCGCCCCTGGTAATGCTACATTAGCACCACCATGTGGACAGAAGGAGTCGTATCACTCTATGGTTAAAAAGGGGGACAGTTGATCCTCTTGAATGTAAGCTAATTTTACTAAATTTTTGCCTAGTAAGTTTTAGGAAAAACAGAATATTATTTTTAGAGAAGGAAAAAAACCATTAGGTGCAGATTCATTGAGCACTTGCTGAATGCTATGCTTGTGCTAAGTCCTTAACAAGTATTACTTCATTTCCTCCTTGCCATGACCTCAAGAACTACTGTTACCCTCTTTACAGGTATGGAGAAATGGTCAGATGATGTAGCCCAAATGCCTTCTAAAAGTGAACATCAAGAATATATGGACATAAAAATAGTACTAACTCCATCCCCTAGACTCCTTTGCCCTTAGCACAAGCTGGACAGTCCAGTTTTCTTTCTTTCTTTTTTTTTTTTTTAAAGATTTTATTTATTTATTTCACAGAGGGAGAGAGATCACAAGGAGGCAGAGAGGTAGGCAGAGAGAGAGAGGGGGAAGCAGGCTCCCCGCTGAGCAGGGAGCCCGATGCGGGCCTCGATCCCAGGACCCTGAGATCATGACCTGAGCTGAAAGCAGAGGCTTTAACCCACTGAGCCACCCAGGCGCCCAACAGTCTAGTTTTCAAATGTGAACACAAAGGCATATTTCTGTCCCTGGAGCATCATTTTGTTGTGGAAAGAAAGTCTTATTTCAGGGTCTTCTCTGTGGATCTCATTTGCTTCTCCTCTGACAGCTTAAAGAGTGGAGAGCAGAGCAGAGTGAACTGGAGCATTCCACTAATTCTTGTAGAAACAAAACCACATTGCCCCAGTTGTTCAGAAGACTGAATGATTAGTCTAAAGATTAAAATTGTTGGGGTGCCTGAGTGTCTCAGTTGGTAAAGCATCTGCCTTCAGCTCAGGTCATGATTCCAAGGTCCCATCATCAAGCCCCACATCCAGCTCTCTGCTCAGCGTGGAGCCTCTTTCTCCCTCTGCCTTTCCCTCTTCTTGCTTGTGCTCTCTCTCTCTCTNTTCAAATAAATAAATAAATAAATAAATAAATAAATAAATAAATAAATAAATAAATAAATAAATAAATAAACAAACAAACAAACAAATAAATAAATAAATAAAATCTTAAGAAAAGAAGAAGATTGTTAACCAGATTCCAGGTCACATGACCTGGAGGTTCACAAATTGCAGGAAAATATCCTTGAAGGAGAGAATGTTGTTCCTTGAATTTGGAGTTCTAAATCTAAACTACATGTTAACTGAAATAGGTCAGGCAGAGAAAGACAATTATTGTATGGTTTCACTCATAGGTGTAACATAAGCAATAGCACGGAGGACCATAGGGGAAGGGAGGGAAATCCAAAGGGGAAGAAATCAGAGGGGAAGATGAACCATGAGAGACTATGGACCCAGGGAAACAATCTGAAGGTTTCAGAGGGGGGGGAGGTGGGAGGAAGGGGGTAACAGGGTGATGGGTATTGAGGACACGTGTTGTAATGAGCACTGGGTGTTATACTTAACTAATGAATCATTGAACACTACATCAAAAACTAATTATGCAGGTGCTTGGGTGGCTCAGTCAGTTAAGTGTCTGCCTTCGGCTCAGGTCATGATCCCACGTGGGATCGGTCCTGTGTCAGGCTCCCTGCTCATCGGAAAGCCTGCTTCTCCCCCTCCCACTCCCCCTGCTTGTGTTCCCCCTCTCTCTCTCGCTGTGTCTCTCTTTGTCAAATAAATAAATAAAATCTTTTAAAAAACTAATTATGTACTATAGAGTGGCTGATTGAACATAATAAAAACTTCATCTTTTGTTTTTTAAGATTTTGTTTATTTGACAGAGAGAGAGAGAGAGAGAGAGAGAGAAAGACAGCGGGAGAGGGAATTCAAACAGGGGGAGTGGGAGAGGAAGAGTCTTCCTGCTGTGCAGGGAGCCTGATGTAGGGCTCGATTCCAGGACCCTGGGATCCAGGACCCTGAGCCGAAGACAGACACTTAACGACTGAGCCACCCAGGCGCCCCAATAAACTACATCTTATTAAAAGATGTACAATATTAATATGTGTGACTTAAAAATTTATAACTTAACTCCTATACCCTGCTTCCTCCTCTCTCTCTGCCTGCCTCTCTGCCAACTTGTAATCTCTCTCTCTCTCAAATAAATAAATAAATACAATCTTTTTTTTTTAAAGATTTTATTTATTTATTTGACACAGAGAGAGAGATTACAAGTAGGCAGAGAGGCAGAGGCAGGCAGAGAGACAGGGAGAGGAGGAAGCAGGCTCCCTGCTGAGCAGAGAGTCCGATGTGGGCCTGGATCCCAGGACGCTGAGATCATGACCTGAGCCGAAAGCAGAGGCTTTAACCCACTGAGCCACCCAGGCGCCCATAAATACAATCTTTTTTAAAAAATGACACATTTTCTATGTGTCAATTCTGATATAAACACTTTAAATGTTAACTTATTTAATTCTTTTAAGAAGGTACTGATACTATTTAGTTTTACAGGTGAAGCATCTGAGGCACAGAGTTTAATGGCTTGCCAGTGTTATATCCTTGGTAAGAAGTTGTTCTTGGATTTGAATCCAGGCAGCCTGACTTCAGAGGTTATGGCTCTTAACCTTTGTCCAAAATGTTTCTAACTTCTATGCACAGATTTTTATGGTTTTTAGAAGTATTTTCAACTTATGATTTCTCATTTATGCCTCAAAAATAACTGAGGCAATTTTCAGGAGCTGAGAGGGAAAAACAATGGAAAGTAGAAATAGCTTAATGGAGATTCAGTTGAGGAAATCAATGAAGCTCAGGACTTGAATTTGAAAGCTATTTATAATGGACTTTGAGGGGATTTCAAAAAATTAGATGTGCATTACTATGATAAAGTTCTGTTCACTTTTCTTGTTCCTTTCTTTCTCTCTTCCTTCCTTTCCTTTCCTTGTTTCTTTCTCCTTCCTTTCCTTTCTTTCCTCCTTCCCTCTCTCCTTCCCTCCTCCTCTTCTCTCTCTCTCTCTCTTTGCATTTCCAATTTCAGCTTATTATTCTTGAGGAGAAGGATGAGTTTTTCCATTGCTTTTCCATGAAACAATTTATTTCTGAATGGTGATAGAATGATTTAGCCTTCTTTTTAAGTATGAGAACTGTTCTGTAGACATTAAATGATTCTTCATGCTATAGTTGAGAAAGTATGGGATGAAGAAAATGTAAGAATAGAAAATTTTGAGAATTCTCAATCTCAGAGGATTCCTGTAACAATGGTAGCATAAAACACCATTCCAGTGATTTAGCTCAAAGACATCATAAGTACTTGATAAATAAATGTTGAATCCCCACAAAAGGATGCTCTCTTAATACTTGGTAATCAAATACTGCAGGGAAGTGGGAAAGATGCGTTATCTTCATTTTGTGGGTAAGGCAGCAGATGAAGATGGAATTAAGACTGACAACAACAAAGATGTAGCCAGGCAGGAGGTTTAAAAAGATTAAGACCATGTAATTTGCTCAGCATACCATTCTCTGATTAAGGTATTTTAGAGTTAGTATGAGGGATTTGAACATGGGCATAGTAGAATCAGTGGAGCAGCCCTGTCTCTCAGTACTCACAGGTGCTCAGATGAATTACGAGTTCCTCATCCAGTTTTTAAGAGCTATCCTAAAGCAGGAGAGAATTGAAGAGGTCCTGTTGCAATACCTGTCAGCTCCTACAGGAAGTGTGCAGATAATAAGACAGCATCCTGAAGAATTACAATGGGGAAATAGCCTTCCATTCCTACACATGTACCCCCTAATGTGCTTCTTAGTGACATGAGAAGCAAAGCAGCTGTGGAAAGATCTGTAAAAGCACTAGGAAGTTTAAAAAGTAATCTATAAAAGCTCTCATTGCAGAAGCTGCTCCTAGCCAAGAAATAATAGAAAGAGTAACTGACATTGTAATCAGAGTCACTGATGTAGTGTTAACATTGTAGGAGAACACAAGAAAACAAAGGTGTTCTCCAAGAAAAGTAATACTGGTGGAGGATTTTAAAGTCCCTATGAATGTAAGGAACACTTCCCTGAATTCAGTTGCAGGACCCCCTGAGGTTCTCGAACTACTTTCTTTTGCAGTTTTTATTTTTTTTTTATTTTTATTTTTTTAAAATATTTTTTATTTATTCATTTAACACAGAGAGAGAGAGAGATTACAAGTAGGCGGAGAGGCAGGCAGAGAGAGAGGAGAGAGGAGGAAGCAGGCTCCCTGCTGAGCAGAGAGCCCGATGCGGGCCTCGATCCCAGGATGCTGAGATCATGACCTGAGCCAGAAGCAGAGGCTTTAACCCACTGAGCCACCCAGGCGCCCTCTTTTGCAGTTTTTATATCTTACTAAATGGTAGAAATGAACTCAATAGTTTGAGAAAATAAAGTTTTATCACTGTTTTCATGGCTTTATTAAGAAGCAGGAAGTTGATTAATCCTCTTACAAAGACTAACCCACTGCAAGAAGAATGATTTCTCAAAATTATGTGAGAAGCAGCCTTATGGTTTTGAAACTATGTTTTGTGAGTTATTAAAAATTTAAACAAATTTACCAAGGTCCTTAGACAATAAAAGACTGATGTCCTTGAGAAACTCTGAGATGCTGTAGATTTCAGAATGTCTTCAAGTTTGTGGTCCAAGAATACAACCTGGAGTTGACAAGTGGCAAAACCTTTGACAAACATAGCCAGTGAGCTTGCATTCCTCTCTTATGTCAGTCCCTCTCTCCCCCAAGTGCAGCAAATGAAAGGGATTTGTTTTAGAAATCCTCATACAAAGTAGATTAGTTTGGAACCAGTAGAATTTATGGTTAAGTTGGATACCCTGGGAATAAAGCAGCTGTGGGTTCAAATTCTAGCCCTGCTACTTTCTATCTTTATGAAATTGGAAAAATTACTTCATCTTTCTGAGCCTCAGTGTAATCATATGTGAAATGGGAATGAAAATTTCCAGAGGTTTTTCTCTATTAGGAATTCAGTGTCAATTATTTTATTGTCTTTTTTTCTTTACAGTTGTGGTGGTAGTGGTTTTTTTTTAAGATGTTATTATTTATTCATGAGAAAGAGAGCACAAGCAGGAGGAGGAGCAGAGGAAGAGGGGGAAACAGATTCCTTAGCAAGCAGGGAGCCCAATGCAAGGCTTGATTGTAGGTCCCTGGGATCATGACCTGAGCTGAAGGCAGATGCTTAATCAACTGAGCCACTCAGGTACTCCTGTGGTAAAGTGTTTTTATTACCTTATATATTTATACTCATTTTTGAAGTTGAATTATCAAGGGCAAAGATCACTGTCTTTTTCCTCCATATGTTGTTACGTGGGTTGTCTCTGTCTTGCAGAATACCCTACTTTGAAACTAGTGCTGCCAATGGGACAAACATAAGTGAAGCAATCGAAATGCTCCTGGACCTGATAATGAAGCGAATGGAACGGTGTGTAGACAAATCCTGGATTCCTGAAGGAGTGGTCCGATCCAATGGTCACACCTCTACAGATCACTTGAATGAAGAAAAGGAGAAGGGGATCTGTGGTTGTTGAAGAGTCCAGTGAGCTACACAATCACTCAAGTGGGCCATGTCTGTGATCTTTTCTATGGGTGATACATGGCACAGAGAGATGAACAGGCATTGTGTATAAACTGCTTCTACCATTTCACTTAGACTTCTCCAGTTTTAAAATTTATTTGCTGCAGCTCTGTAAATATTTAAGATTCAGCCCAAGAGTTATGAGAAATATTTCACATAGCCACAAGTGCCTTATAAAACCTTAGTCCATGGCAGTAGATGATTCAGAATCGAGGAATTTGTAGCCACAGAACAGTGCATCTATTATGTAGAATGACTAAAGATACCATCATCTGCCTTACCATACATCAGTCCAGAGGCTAACACTCAAAATCTTAGATACAATTATAAAACTGTCAATCTTTATTCCAAATTAAAAAATCCCTACTTGTACTGTGGGTGACCTTGTAAAATGCCATCTAAACCACTTGAATGTTAAATAAGAATATACACAAACATCTGTTCAGTGTCCTTGAGTATTAATTTATATAAACAATCTCTTAAAAATGAATATAGCATAAATTATGCTTATATTTGTAAACTCTGGATAAAGAGGATTGACCAATTATATACTCACTGTGACTCTTGTTGGTAGGAAAGGCATTGGGGATGAGGTTAGGGGTATCTTAATGTAGTATGAGCAACTGAAGTGGGACTTCTAGCTCCCTGCTATATTCCCATGGCTCTGAAGGGTATATTGAAGGATCAGGGAATTAGGTTTTTATGGCTTTATTTCACTGTGATCTGTGCATTTATACTTGGCCTACATGCTAGCCACATTTGAACATAGCTGGTGCTTATGCTGAAGTTATTTGTGATGAGTAAGCATTTAGCTTCTTTTTCTTCATATTTATAATGTTGGTTTGGCATCCTTAGACTGCAGTTTTAATTAGCTTGTGAACTACTAATTTTTTGTCTTCACCATCATGCTTTATATTATTGGTATTTGCAGCTTGTTTTATTTTTACACTGGTGGAATTGAAGGAATTAGATTTTAATTACATAAAATGTTTGCTATTTAGTCAAAGAAAAATGTTTGTATTTAAGCAGTTACGTTTATACTATAGCTCAATATAAGAAAAATGAAGCCTTAAAAAGCCTATATTCTTTAATAAGATCACTGGCATTTATTGTACTTGCTGGGTCTTGCCAAAGTCATGGATTCCTCTGCATTGCCAAAGTGTCTTTATATCAAATTAAAGGTAGTTTTAAAGTATGCTTCATGGTAGGTGTTTATAAAGTTCATAGGGGAAATTCTTATTTATTAAAGTGGTTTAAATAAACTAGATTAAAATTTCTAAAGAGCTTAATGGCTATTTAGAAAGAATTACCATTCATTATAATTAAAACAAAGAATAAAAATAAATATATCTTGTGGTGGCAAATGATTGGAAGAACTGTAGTTAGAAAAATACAGCTATAATGGTAGTAATTACTTTTACATGGTAATTTTCAAATAGCTTTTTATGGAGTCTCTATCCTATATCTTTGACACTTCTTTCTACTACTCCCTTAAAAAACTTAGCTGTGATTAGTGAGATCTTATATATTTCTATCCTTGAAGTAAAGATTTCTTTTTAAATACTAAGGAAGTCATTGAGTCCTGTGCATTTGGATTGTGTATTCCAGTAAGGAAAAGATCCAGACATTACAAAGTAGTGTTCTAATCACAAGCAGTACCTTCTAAAGTTGCCGTAGACTTCAATGGAGGAAATCCTAATTTTACAGCTACGTATCGGGCAGCATTTTATATGGTCTATTATGTAGTTCAAAAGAAGACAATATTTGTATGTTTCACTTTTTTAAAGAACCAAACGAGCAATTAGCTACTTATCCCATTGGCTTTAAACATAATATACAATTAAACACATACATGATATAGTGCACATGCAAGAATCATCCTTAATTATTGAAATAAATAACCTGTATTCTCTTTGGAAATCCTTTGTTTGAATTTGGTATCAAAGTACAATTTTGTGCATCAGTGCATTTTTCTATTTATTAGACTGTGTAAAGTGAAGTGTGTCCTCAGTGAACTTTGTGTCAATTAAGCTTATAATTAAAAAGTGGTCTAGTCAGCCAAGTTTGTGTGTGAATATAACTTCATTATACTTCTCCTCCTGAGGTATTCTAGGGTGTTCTGGGGATTCTGCTCAGTATGGAGTCTGCTTGAGATTCTACCTCTCCTTCTGCCCCTCCCACTAATGCTTTTTCTCTCTCTTTCTCTCTCTCTCAAATAAATAAATAAATAAATCTTAAAAGATATAAACTCCATGACAAATGAACTCAGGAAGCTTTCTTCAAAATTGTGTTGCCACTACACAGAAAAGGGCCACTACACAGTAGGTTATTGGTGAACTGCACAGAGGACTTCAGTGGCTGCAGGGTGAACTGAATGAGTTTTCAAACAGGATTTACTATTAACGTTCAAAGAGGAGTAGAATTTGAAAATAAAAACAGCTTCAAAAATGTTTAGGCAGAGGCTGTCCACTATCACCACTGCTATTCAACATAGTACTAGAAGTCCTAGCCTCAGCAATCAGACAACAAAAAGAAAGAAAAGGCATCCAAATCGGCAAGGAAGAGGTCAAACTCTCACTCTTTGCAGATGATATGATACTTTATGTGGAAAACCCAAAGGACTCCACTCCAAAACTGCTAGCACTCATACAGGAATTCAGTCAAGTGTCAGGATATAAAATCAATGCACAGAAATCAGTTGCATTTCTATATACCAACAACAAAACAGAAGAAAGAGAAATTAAAGAGTCAATCCCATTTACAATTGCACCCAAAACCATAAGATACCTAGGAATAAACCTAACCAAAGAGGCAAAGAATCTGTATTCAGAAAACTATAAAGTACTCATGAAAGAAATTGAGGAAGACACAAAGAAGTGGAAAAACATTCCATGCTCATGGATGGGTAGAATAAATATTGTGAAAATGTCTATGCTACCTAGAGCAATCTACACATTTAATGCAATCCCCATCAAAATACCAGCAATTTATTTCAAAGAAATGGAACAAATAATCCTAAAATTTATATGGAACCAGAAAAGACCCCGAATAGCCAAAGGAATGTTGAAAAAAAAAAGCAAAGTTGGCGGCATCACAATTCCAGATTTCAAGCTCTATTACAAAGCCGTCATCATCAAGACAGTATGGTACTGGCACAAAAACAGACACATAGACCAGTGGAACAGAATAGAGAACCCAAAAATGGACCCTCAACTCTATGGTCAACTAATCTTCGACAAAGCAGGAAAGAATGTCCAGTGGGAAAAAGACAGTCTCTTCAACAAATGGTGTTGGGAAAACTGGTCAGCCACATGCAGAAAAATGAAACTGGATCATTTCCTGACACCACACACAAAAATAGACTCAAAATGGATAAAAGACCTCAATGTGAGAAAGGAATCCATCAAAATCCTCGAGGAGAACACAGGCAGCAACCTCTTCGACCTCAACCGCAGCAACTTCTTCCTAGGAACCTCACCAAAGGCAAGGGAAGCAAGGGCAAAAATGAACTATTGGGACTTCATCAAGATTAAAAGCTTTTGCACAGCAAAGGAAACAGTCAACAAAACCAAAAGACAACTGACAGAATGGGAGAAGATATTTGCAAATGACATATCAGATAAAGGGCTAGTATCCAAAATCTATAAAGAGCTTCTCAAACTCAACACCCATAAAACAAATAACCCAGTCAAGAAATGGGCAGAAGACATGAACAGACATTTCTCCAAAGAAGACATCCAAATGGCCAACAGACACATGAGAAAGTGCTCAACATCACTCGGCATCAGAGAAATACAAATTAAAACCACAGCGAGATACCACCTTACACCAGTCAGAATGGCTAAAATCAACAAGTCAGGAAATGACAGATGTTGGCGAGGTTGCGGAGAAAGGGGAACCCTCCTACACTGTTGGTGGGAATGCAAACTGGTGCAGCCACTCTGGAAAACAGTATGGAGATTCCTCAAAAAGTTGAAAATGGAGCTACCCTACGACCCAGCAATCGCACTACTGGGTATTTATCCTAAAGACACAAAGGTAGTGATCCTCAGGGGCACGTGCACCCGAATGTTTATAGCAGCAATGTCCACAATAGCCAAACTATGGAAAGAACCTAGATGTCCATCAACAGATGAATGGATAAAGAAGATGTGGTATATATATACAATGGAATATTATGCAGCTATCAAAAGAAACGAAATCTTGCCATTCGCAACGACATGGATGGAACTGGAGGGTATTATGCTGAGCGAAATAAGTCAATCAGAGAAAGACAATTATCATATGATCTCTCTGATATGAGGAACTTGAGGGGCAGGGTGGGGGGTTGTGGGGGGTAGGGAGGGAAAAATAATGAAACAAGATGGGATGGGGAAGGAGACAAACCATAAGAGACTTCTAATCTCATAAAACAAACTGAGGGTTACTGGGGGGTGGGAGGGTAGGGATAGGGTGGATGGGTTATGGACATTGGGAGGGTTTGTGCTTTGGTGAATGCTGTGAAAGATGTAAGCCTGATGATTCACAGACCTGTACCCCTTGGGCAAATAATAAAAATTAAAAAAAAATGTTTAGGCAGGCTCGCATATGTTTATGGTTTATGTGAGAGATTACGAAATCTGAGAAGTACATTCTGTATCTTAAAGTTGATGTCAAGATTGCTGACAATCTAAGAAATGTTCAAAGGTAATGTTTTGATCGACAGTTTTATAAACTGGAAATTTCTCTATGGTATTTCCCGGACTTCTATTTTTGGCAATATTGGTGACTGTATAACTGGAAAATTCTTCCACTATAAAACATTTAGATAATGCTGAATAAAATATAATGAATGTATTTTTTAAATGTAGTGTTGATCTCTCAGTAAAGTAAGGGAAATATCCTGCGACCACCCCTTTCCCAAAAGAGACAAATAACAGAGAGAAATTCAATAACCTGATACTATTGTGGTTTGATTTTGGTTTCATTTTGCTAGTATTAGTAATCAAGGTGCTTGGTTTTAGTGACTACATGCCATTAGGAGAGAAAGTCTTGGATATGGTAGAGGTAGAGCACTGAAATGGAGAAACCCTCACCCCCCAAACAGACAAAAATCCAGAGCCCACCCTATGTCTTAGTTTCTCCTGAGAAATGTATAACCTTTTACACAGGTTTAGGGTTCAAATTTATAGTACCTATTTTTTTTTGGCTAAGCCAAGAAATTAACATAAAAAAGTGATTTGTGGCTGCTAATACTATTGGACTACTTAGTAGAAGCAAAGAAAAATCTTTTCAGAGGGAACATCTCCACCCATACTTTACAGGACTCTTCCAGAAAACGCTCTACTAAAGGATGAACTCACAATTAACAATGACAACCCATTTCTTCCCTACTCTCTCAGCCTAAATCATGAGCAAGGGTCAGTAAACCCAAAGGATCAGTATTTTACACTTAAGGACTTCAAATAATATATTTATCAGATGGGGATCATAAAGTAAAAATGTTTAAAAAAATTACAAACATAGAAGGAATTGAAACAACTGGAAAAAGAAGGCATTATTAAAGATACAAAATTGGTTTGAATGAAAAGATTTCATGTATTAGAAATATTGCCATCGATATTCAAAACTTAATGGTCAAAAGTTAAATGGCAAGTTTGACACAGTTGGAGAACGAATTAGTAAACTAGAAGTTAGGTTGGGGTAAATTACACAAACTTCAGCAGAGATAAAGAGCAAGTAGGGAAGAGATACAGAGGAAAGATAAAAGCTGCAATTTATGTCCAATAGGAATTCTAGAAGAAGAAATTAGAGAAAAGAAGAAGCAATATATGAAAAAAGCTGAGGATTTTTTAGTAATAAGAAAACACATATGTTTAGATTCAGGAATCATAAGTCTTAAGCAGGATAAATGAAAAATAATATTTCCAAGATTTTAGCTCAATTTGTTGGATGTGGACTACATGTCTTTCTCTTTTTTCGCATGTATTCTTTTGTAACAATTGGAAAGAAAAAGAGCTTTGAAGGCCGGCTACTCATCCATTCAACCTAAAGTAAAGCACCGAATATGCTTGTAGGGGGAAAGGAACAAAGCCTCCAATGAAACCTTAGGGTATGGGATTAAGAGCACTGATAAAGGATGTGGCCTCTGACATTGAAGGTAAGAGGGGGATGTTGGGTGATCATGTAAGTGAGAAGGGCAGGAAATTTCTTTTTTAAGTAGCAGGATAAAACAGTTGAAAAGGAATTGTGTAAATAGCTTGAGAGGACTGGTAAGACTCTTCTATAATTGTTGATGGGAATAAGAGAGGGAGAGGATTAAATAAGGATAAAATAATTTTCAGTCTCTTGGTTGACGATGAATTTTGGGTAAATGTTTATTACTAACATTTCTGGTATGTGCCCTTGTTGCTAACATTGTTCTGGAATTACTAATGATTAGAGAAGAAAAGTAAATATAATTACCAGATGAAAGGAAAAATTACATGTATTTGTTGATTCTAGTTAGACAAACTGATTCTAAAGTTAAACTGAAAAAAATAAACTTTAAAGAATAGCCAGAGAAACAATGAGTAAGAAGGCCAAGAAAGTGAGAGGAGGGCTGCAGGTAAACCCAGTTATTTAAAAAATTACAACAATTTAAACATTTTGGAACTGGCACATAAAGAGACATTTTGAATTAGTAGGGGGAAATGATGCCTTCAACATATGTTATTAGAAAAAAAACAAGACGGGGCGCCTGGGTGGCTCAGTGGGTTAAAGCCGCTGCCTTCGGCTCAGGTCATGATCCCAGGGTCCTGGGATTGAGGCCCACATTGGGCTCTCTGCTCAGCAGGGAGCCTGCTTCCTCCTCTCCCTGTCTCTCTGCCTGCCTCTCTGCCTACTTGCAATCTTTCTCTGTGTCAAATGAATAAATAAAATCTTTAAAAGAAAAAATAAGACAAAACTGGAATCCTATGTCATTTATACTTAAGTAAATTCCAGATTGGTTAAAAATTCAAATGTGAAAAATACGGTAAAAATAATGGAGAAAAATTGAAAAACAACTGCCCCTCACCCACTCACGTGTGCTCTCTTTCAAATAAATACATCTAAAAAAAAAGAATGTTAAATATTCATTGATAATAAAATACATATTTATGGGCCAGGAACTATTCTAGGTATTGGAGCTGTAGCTATAAACAAAAAGACAAAAACCACTATCCTGATGGATCTCTTATTCCAATAATCGGGGACAGCTAACAGTGAGATGAAGAAAAGGGTGAATAGGATGCTCATTAGTGTTAAAAAGAAGAGGGAGACACAGGCACACAGAAATAAACATGTTTGTCTACGCACAGAAAATCCTTGACAGATAATAAAAGGAGCCAATTGCCGCGGGGAAGGAGATCTCGAGGTCTGAGGAGAGAACGAACCCAGAACGAAAATGTCTGGGCTTTTGTTTTTTTGTTTTGTTTTGTTTTGTTTTGTTTTGTTTTTACCACATGTATAGTAATTAAAAGGGGGAGAAAAGGTAAAAATCACTACAAGTCTTTCAACAACTGCTGGTAACGTTCTCTGAGCCTTAGAGAATCACATACTTAGGCCGTAACGTCCGAAGTAGGCTCTCAATACGGCTACCCCGCTACGCTGGAGACGCCCGTCAGGGGCGGGTATGAAGGCAGGCCGTGGAAAAGGAATTCCTAGAGGCATCCGTGTGTGGAGAGTCAGCCGGGGATAAAGCACAAACCATATAAGATATGAGTAAATGCTGACGTTATAGGGTGTGGTAGAGAGGAAAACTGGGCGCTGTGAGAGCGAGTTCAAAAGGGAGAGGAGCTGCACGTTTCACTCCGTAGGAGCGAAGGTAGTTAAGGCTAGTTTTGCAGCTCTGCACCTGCGCCAAACGGCAGCGCTTTTGCTCGCGCGGCCGCTGGGTGGCGCCGTCACATTCGCACCGCATCCCAGGGCCCTCAGGGGCGAAGGACGCTCGCTTTTCCCGAGTCAGGTATTGAAGAGAATCACTTCCTGTGACGGAGCTACGTCACTTCCAGTTAAGATCGGCGTCTGGTCAGTGGGAACGCACGCGGTTTCAACATGCGTATTGAGAAGTGTTATTTCTGTTCGGGCCCTATTTACCCCGGCCACGGCATGATGTTTGTCCGCAACGATTGCAAGGTGAGACGCCCAACACCAGCGCGCGCTCTGCGACGCTCCGGCCAGCTCGGCAGCGGGTCGTCCTGCTCATGGGGCGTTTGGCTCCGGTTTTCCGCGCAGCTCTCCCAAGAGGGTGATTTAACGAGGAGCTCTGACCTCGTCCTTGACCTGGGGGCATTTCTCCTTGTGGACGTCCCGAACCGAGCTCTTCACCAGCCCACCTTTGGACAAGGCTGGCGGCAGTGAGGTTCCCCAGTTATTCGAGCCAGCGCCGAATGGAATCTGGGGGGTGTGGTTGGGCTGTTTGATCACCCTTGTACGTGAGTGAAGTTCTTGAATTCAACAGGCTTTGTTGAATGTATGCCCAGTCAGACATTATTGCTAAGGTTTGTGTCCACAGAGACGAATAAAACTTGAGAATGTCCGTGACGTGTAAAAAGTTGATTGAGTTGTTACCTGTAGCTTAGTAGTAGTTATATATTACGAAGGCCTAGGTGACTTGGGGAGGATCGTATATGAAAAGGCTCAGAAAGGAGATGTCATTTATCCTGGATCTTGAATGTTGCGTAAAAAAGTGAGGAGAGTACATTCGGGGTGGAAGTGAACGGTTGAGTAGAGGAGCAGCGAAGCAATCTCTAAGGAAGTGAGTGGATTGTATATTGTGATAGAGGCTTGGGGTAAGGCTATAAATACACATAAGTCTATATATAAAAAGATACATACATAAACATAAAATATAAACATAATTATGAGGCCTGGTTGTGAAAGACTTTGTGAATGATATATGAATTTGTTCTAATAGCAGAATGAATCTCATTCTGTGTTTATTTAATACGTTGTTTCTCAGAATTTGACCTCTCATATTTGCTTCTTAATCACTGGGCACTTGTTAAAAAAAAGATTCCTCATTTCCATTAGCTCTGTTAAATTGGTATCTTTGTGGGGAGGAGAAGAGGATCTAAAAGGTAGAGAATTAAAGTATTAAAGAATTTTCCTAGTAGACCTATGAATAAATACGTTAGAACACAAATCTGTACCCAGTGTTAGTTGCTTTTTTGAAATTATTTTGTGCTGTTAACGAAAAGGATGGAAAGAACCAAAGAAGATTTTGAAGGTAAGTGTTTGAAACTTTCACCCCCATTGAGGTCTATAGCAAGTGAAATTTGAGAATTATTATTAAGTAGGAAGGGATTTAAATAAATGATTTTGCTTGAAACCGTTGTTATTATTCAAGATGATTGTAGGGTTTTATTGTTAATCTGTAAAAATGACTGGTAGTTTTTAACCATATATTTGGGGCCCTTCAGCCATTAGTTATAATATTTGATAGTCAAATAATAGTAAAAAATACATTGAACCTTATATGTCTCACATATTTCTAAATGGTGTTGTAAATAGAAGGAATTGTTAGTGAGAACCATTGTCATTTCTCAGACTTTGCAGTATATTTTGTCTGGCATGCATAACATCCCAGGATAGAAACATTCTTAATGTTGACTCCAGTACTTTAACTTTTCTTGTAGGTGTTCAGATTCTGTAAATCCAAGTGTCATAAAAACTTTAAAAAGAAGCGGAATCCTCGAAAGGTCAGGTGGACTAAAGCATTCCGTAAAGCAGCTGGTAAAGAGCTTACAGTGGTGAGTAGCTATTAGTATAATTTTTAACTTTGGTGTGGGAGGGTTATTATTAGGTATTAAATGTAATTTACCTATAACAAGACTTTCTGTGACAAGATTGGTGAGTGATTTATTTATATTTGGTGATTGTAATAATATTCTAACATGATCCTAAAAACCATAAATATGCAGAATTCTGTGAAGGAAAAAATTCCTAAGTTTATGGAAGTCATTCTCCTTATTCTCAAAAAACCATTTTTAGTTCCTGCAAACAAAAGGGAAAATCATTTAATGGATTGGGGTGAAGTTGGAAATTACTACTCAAGGATTTTTAAGAGGTAGCTAACAGATTAAAGGATTCCTTAATACCATTGAGGGCTTTAATGAGATTTGTTGTAGACTCATTTGTTAGTTTCTGGATTTCCTTACAGGACTTTAGAGCAGTGTGTTTGTTGAAGGAGGAATAATGGGAGGTAATGGGTGAGAGAATTTCACACATGAATGTCCATCGTCAGGTTGTTACTGAGCTGGTAGAAGGGCCTGGTGAAACTTGTCCACATTTGACCCCTATAAAAGAAGGAGGTGAAAGCTGCTGCACAAGCTACCTTTGAAGGAGGAAGATCTTTAAACTGTTCCTTCCCTCCATGACTTCCTTTTTCCCACCTCTCTACTCCTTTAAGGGCAGTATCTTTTTCTTTCTCTCTTTTTCTTTTTTTTTTTATTATGTTATGTTAGTCACCATATAGTACCTCATTAATTTTTTATTTAGTATTCTATGATTCATTGTTTGCGTATAACACCCAGTGCTTCATGTAATACGTGCCCTTGTTAATACCCATCACCAGGGTACCCATTCCCCACCCCCCTCCTCTGAAACCCTGTTTGTTTCCCGTAGTCCATAGTCTCATGGTTTGTCTTTCCCTTTGACTCCCCCCCCTTCATTTTCCCCTTTCTTCTCCTAAAGTCCTCTGTGCAATTCCTTACACTCCACATATAAATGAAACCATATAATTGTCTTTCTCTGCTTGACTTATTTCACTTAGCATCATCCACTCCAGTTCCATCCATGTCAGTGCAAATGGTGGGTATTCATCCTTTCTGATGGTTGAGTAATATTCCATTGTATATATAAACCACATCTTCTTTATCCATTTGTTTGCTGAAGGGCATCTTGGCTCCTTCCACAGTTTGGCTATTGTGGACATTGCTTCTATGAACATTGGGGTGCATGTGGCCCTTCTTTTCACTGTATCTGTATCTTTGGGGTAAATACCCAGTAGTGCAATTGCTGGATCATAGGATAGCTCTATTTTTAACTTTTTGAGGAATCTCCACACTGTTTTCCAAAGTGGCTGTACCAACTTGCATTCCCACCAACAGTGTAAGAGGGTTCCTAAGGGCAGTTTCTAAGCAGTTGCTATGAAGCCCCTTCCTGGCTTCATTTTTCAGTGAATGGGAAGAATATTTTTTGGCAAGGTGCAAAGCCAAATCACAATTATTGTCACAAAAATAATTTCCAGTACGGATGAGAATAAACAGCACATCCAAACATCCAGTATGGATGAGAATAAACAGCACAAAGTTTGCAAGTGACAACTTCATGAGTGAAGAAAGGATGCCAGTCATAGTCATTTGCTGGTGACCAGTTACCTTGTCATTGCTGAGGTTACTGTGATTGAACAGGTCATGTATATATAAATGAAATAAGTAAATACAGAGTTAGTGCTGTTCCATTTGCCTATCTCAGATAGATTTGAAAACGAAGAAATAGACCTGCAGTTTTTCTAAGAAATCTGTAGCGTTTCTAAACTTGTTTCACATGTTTTGGGGTAAGTAGGATTTATTAACTGTGAAAATACAACTACATTTAGAGGGGACCTGAAAAATTTCTGGGAGAAAATTTTATCATGCAGAGCAGCACCACATCTATTTGAAGATATGTAGTTTCACACCTTTATGTTATAATAAAGGTATATAAATATTGAAATGTATAAACATATATGTGTATAGGCTGAACAATATGAAGTTCCCAAAGTTTGACTCTTTTTGATCTATGAAAAGTGGTAGTTCATATGGTTCAGCCTAATAGAAAGTTTTCTGCCTGTGAGTCTCATGTAGGAATGGGAAAGTAGGGAAGCCTCTTCAGTTTGTTTGAACTCTCCATGATTGTTATATGACCCTCTGAAGGATGGGGTTAAAACCCTCCTCCTCTTGTCTTTTTAAAAATCACTTGTGTATGGATTGATATTTTCAGTAGGGCTGTCTTGTACATCTGGTGTGTAAAGGAGAAGTAGTATGAAAACTTGGTATTTGCTAGGGTCACTCTGGGAAAATCTTAATATGTGCCTATGTTTGAAACACAGCTCTTGTGATGATGAGGAGGAGTTTTTAAGAAATGCTTCCTTTTGTATCTCTCTTAAAACCATATTTTTCCCTTTCTTACAGGATAATTCATTTGAATTTGAAAAACGTAGAAATGAACCTATCAAATACCAGCGAGAGTTATGGAATAAAACTAGTAAGTCACAAAGAATTGCCAGGAATTTTCAGGAGAGATTGTTTTGGGATAGTACTTTGAATTTAATGTTTAATGTTTAAATATTAATTTTCTTTTCATTGGTTGGCTTTTATTCTTTATCTTCATTTTAATGGTTCTATTGTACTTGCATCTTTTATGATAAGCTGCCCCAACTTCTTTTCAGAATTGGCTGATATATCCATTATGAAAATAATGTAGGGCCTCCTGGGTGGCTCAGTCAGTTGAATGTCTGACTCTTGGTTTCATCTCAAGTCATGATCTCAGGGTCTTGGGATCGAGCCCCGTGTTGAACTCTGAATTCAGTGTGGAGTTTGCTGGAGATTCTCACCCTCTCCTCCTGCGCCTCCCCCTGCTCACTCCTTTCTAAAACAAATAAGTAAAATCTTAAAAAAATGTAATTATTAGATTTGATATTACTTGGAGTATCTATACAGAGATATAAAAAGATCTAAAAATCTGAGAAGAATAGAGGTGGAGAATACTTTTTTGGGGGGTGAGTGTGGCATAGTTAAAATATACACAAAACCTAAGATACTTCACAAGTTTAAATAATTTGGTTTAGGGGTATAAACATTATATTCTATATACCTTGTAAAATGTAATGCCTCTATAAAATTAAAAAGTACAGCACTTAGGGTGATAATTATATTTCCTAAACTTCTAAGTGCATGACTTAGGTATAAATCAAGCTATAGACTACTGAAGTTAAAAACAAGGATAACTAGTCCTTGTCTTTTTTCATTTTTTTGAAGTAAACAGAGACTAATGAAAAGAAAAATCCCATATGTATAGAACTTAATTCCTTAAGCTAGCTTGTAGATGCCCCTATGTGTATGTTTGAGGCCCTTGGCTTTGACATTTCTTCTCCACACAGCTGTCTTCTGCAGTCTTTAGCCATTTCTAGTCTTGGGTGTAGAGGTGATATAGTTGGTTTGTTACTTACAAGTTCCCAGGGCTCAGAGTCCTGTAGACTTTATCAATTTTTTTTAAAGATTTTATTTATTTATTTGACAGAGACAGCCAGAGACCACAATGTGGGGAGATGGGAGAGGGTGAAGCAGGCTTCCTGCTGAGCAGCGCCCCCCGCCCTTCCCCAAGGCAGGGCTGGTTCCCAGAGCCCTGGGATCATGACCTGAGCGGAAGGCATTCAGTTAACCAACTGAGCCACCCAGGTGCCTTGACTTTATCAGACTTGAATGGTTCATAGGCAGGGCAAGCTTTTCATCACCTTTTGCCCATTCATAGCACTTCAGGGGAGGAATTAAAAAATTAGGGTCTTTGTGGTAGTACTTGCTACCCTCTAGAAGCTTTTTATCTTCCTGGACTCTGTGGAGAAATCAGAGTCCAGTTTGGGAATTGCCTTTTCCACATGGCCTTAAGTATTTTGCCTCTTGGTGTTTTGTTTTTTTAAATAAAGTGGTTCCTTCTGTTTTGTAATTAGAGGAAGAGCTAATTTCTGAAAAGCAGTTGGCTTTACTAGGTTTATTTGGTAAGGAAATAACACTGATTCAAACCCAAGGATTTCTGAAGAGATTAATAGGATTCTTTTTTTTAATTTTTATTTATTTTATTTTATTTTTTTTATAAAGATTTTATTTATTTATTTGACAGAGAGAGATTACAAGTAGGCAGAGAGGCAGGCAGAGAGACAGGGAGAGGAGGAAGCGGGCTTCCCGCTGAGCAGAGAGCCCAATGCAGGCCTCGATCCCAGGACGCTGAGATCATGACCTGAGCCGAAAGCAGAGGCTTTAACCCACTGAGCCACCCAGGCGCCCTCTTTTTTTTTAAATTGAGGTATAGTTGACATACAACATTCATTTCAGGTGTACTGTGTAATGATTTGATATTTACATATATTGTGAAATGATCACAATAAGTCTAATTAACACCTATCACCACACATTTTTGATAAGAATTCTTACAATGATTCTAAAAGGCAAACTTGTCAAGGACATTTTTAGAAGGTCCTAAAGCATTTCTGTATCCCACTGATTTTTATTTAATTTTGGGCTTTGTTTTCTTTTTTTGTTTCTATTTCAAGATAGCCTCTTCAGATTCGATTTCCCACAACCCCTATTTCAATATCATAGGTCTGTAAGCTAATCTGTTGGCAATAGTTTTATATTCATTGCTTACATTTTTGAATGTGTGAAGATGTTGACTGAGCAACCTTTGTTAAGATGCTAATGTCAACAGTAGGAGAACTTCAAAAACGAGAATACTAGGAAGAATGGTTTGTATCCTTCATAGTTTTTATCCCTCATGTCTTTGTATTTCAGATCAATTTTTTAATATCAAGTGCTTCTTACATTTAAAATTTTTCAATCTTATGGAATATTTGGAAATGTAGTGTCTTATTGTTTGGAAAGGATTTATCTGCCACTTCTGTGTTTATTTCCCTTCTGAGTAACTTTAAGGTCTAGAAATATTTTTGAGTACTAGAACTTGGCCTTATCAATTTTTGTTGAAAGGCAAAGAAAAGAAAAAGTTACATATCCAACATATTTAGCATGTGCGGATTTAGAGTTGACTTTGTCTTAGACTATTCATAGACATGTCATCTTAATACCAGCGGCCCCCTGGGGCCTTCTGGGGAGTCCTGTTAAAATGCAGATTGTGATACAGCATGTCTGGGTGGAGCCTAAGATTGTGCATTTCTTTTTTTTTTTTTTTTTTTTTTTTAAGTTTTTTTTTTTTTTTTTTTTTTTAAGATTTTATTTATTTATTTCACAGAGGGAGAGAGATCACAAGGAGGCAGAGAAGCAGGCAGAGGGGGGGGGAAGCAGGCTCCCCGCTGAGCAGGGAGCCCGATGCGGGCCTCGATCCCAGGACCCTGAGATCATGACCTGAGCCGAAAGCAGAGGCTTTAACCCACTGAGCCACCCAGGTGCCCAGATTGTGCATTTCTAACAAGCTCTCAGATGATGCCAATGTTGCTGGACCTCAGATTACACTAAATGTGTATTTGGTTTTTTGTTGTTGGTTTTTTTTTTTTAAAGATTTTATTAAAGAGCAAGTGAGTACAAGTGGGGGGCAAGGAGGGGCAGAGGGAGAGGGAGAAGCAGGTTCCTCACTGTGCAGAGAGCCCGATGTGGGGCTTGACCCCAGAACTCTGAGATCATGACCTGAGTCAAAGGCAGACGCTTAACTGACTGAGCTACCCAGGCATTCTACACTTAAATGTCTTTATTTTGACTTAATTTTAGACTGAACAGAAAAGTTGCAGAATTCCTTCATCCAGATTCCTCAAATAATATTTTAGTAAATTTGCCTATTCTCTCTCTACCTTTCTTTCCTTCTATAGAGTTTTCTGAACTTAAGTTATACACGTAAGGGGCACCTGGCAATACATAATGCTTTTATCCCTAAGTAGTTTAATAGAACTATAAAAATAGAATATTTCCTAAAAAATAGAACATTCTCGTACATAACCATAGTGGTCATTAAAATCAATAAATTAGCATTGATACAGTATTATCATCTAATCTCAGACCTGTGTAAGAATAGTACATGCACTATTTGTCTCTTTGAAATTTTAAGATTTTGCGAGTTTTTATATTTCGTGACATTGATAGTTTTGAAGAGTATGGATCACGCATTTAGTGTAAAATCCCTTAATTGGCTTTTGTTTGATGCTGCCTGATTTGGGTAATGTACATTTGGTAAGAATACCATAGATGTGATGCTGAGTTATCATTATGTCCTTCCAGGAGGCATATGCTATCCATTGGGGTCCTATTTGGGGCCATGTTAACTTTGATCATTGGTTAAGGTGGCCTCTGGTAGGTTTCTTTAGTGTGAAGTTAGTATTTTATCCTTTGTAATTAATAAGTATATTGTGGGGAGATTTATTTTAAGATTGTGTGAATATCCTGCTCCTCTTTAGATCCATAGAATATAAGAAGTTAGGTTAGGAGTGTGTTGCCCAATATGACAGCCACAGGGGCTGCTGAGCACTTAAAATGTGGTTAGTAGATTTGCTATAAATGTAAAATACATAGTTCTTGAAGACTTCTTATGAAAATAAGCATAACCTCAGTAATTTTATATTATGTTGAAATGACAGTATTTTGGATATGTTGGGTTAAACAAAATCTGTTACTAGATTTTGACCTGTTCCTTTTTTATTTTTTAATGTGGCTGCCAGAAAATTTAAAATTTTATGTGTGGTTTCTGTTAGTGCTGGTATAGATTCTAGAGCATATTTGGATTCAGCTCCTCTACACATTTCCCAAAACAGTTGGATTTTAGTGGTTGGGAACGTGGCCAAATGATTGATTCATTCTATCAATATTCATCCTGTGCAGATCATATCTGCAGGCACTTAGGGAAATAGTATTTATGCCCAGAATGGTGCTTTTATTAATGGAGAAGACAAGCTAAGAAGGGATTAGTTCCCATAAATCCAGATTCTTGGGAAAGTTTGAGAACCTTTAGGCTGGTTTAAAGTAGAAGGAAGGGGCACCTGGGTGGCCCAGTGGGTTAAGCCTCTGCCTTTAGCTCAGATCATGATCCCAGAGTCCTGGGATCGAACCCTGCATCGGGCTCTCTGCTCAGTGAAGAGCCTGCTTCCCCGCCCCCTCTCTCTCTGCCTGCCTCTCTGCCTACTTGTGATCTCTCTCTCTGTCAAGTAAAGAAATAAAAAAATTAAAAAAAAAAGTAGAAGGAAAATTGAGTAGCAATAAGAGCTTTTGTAAAATAAAAATAGAGATACAGTTGAGAAAGGTAGTTAACAGTGATGTCACCCAAAAATAATTACCTTCTTCAGCTATTTTAGTAGGGATTGTTTTTGCAGTCAGTTCTTCATTTAATCCATTTCTAAATGAGAATAAAAGGGAGTGAATGTTAAAGCTCTTGCTTGGATATGCAAAAATTTGCTAACTCTTAATGAATTTCTTTTTGTAGTCGATGCAATGAAGAGAGTTGAAGAGATCAAACAGAAGCGCCAAGCTAAATTTATAATGAACAGGTATGAATATATGTATCAAGTAACTCCTGAAAAAGTAATTACTAGTAGAAATCCAGAGATTTTCCCCTCCACTTTTTGTTTTTACATAACCTCAGAAAACTAAAGAAATTGAGAATAGTATAAAGAATTTTTGTATATTTTTTATTGTATTCTTGTCTCTATAGTAAGCTGAAGACATGATGCCCTTCTTCTGAGTATATATCAGTGTATATACTCTAAAAATAAGAGCATGCTCTTATGTAACTATAGTATAGTTCCCCAAATCGGGAAATTAATATTAAACAATACTATTATATAACCTCCAGACCTTATTTAGATTTTACCAGTTCCAGTCATGTTCTTTACAGCAACAGAAAATCCTGGATCTTGTATTGAATTTAGTGGTCTTATCTCCTCAAGCTCCTTTAATCTGGACACTTTCTCATCTTTGTTTTAAATGACATTGACATTTTTGAAGAGCACAGGTCAGTTATTTTATAGAATGTTCCTCAGTTTGTGTTTGTCTAATGTTTTCCTTATGATTAGATTCAGGTTAGGTACTTTTGGCCAGAATATCATAGAAATGATATATAAGAAAGACATACATATTAGGAGGCACATGTTGTCCCAAGTGACTGATCACTTGGTTAAGGGGTATCTGCCAGTTTCCTCCATTGGAAAGTTTTTTCTGTCCTTTTTAATTAGTACATATGTAGGGGAAATACTTTGATACTCTACAAAGAGTCCCTTATTTCTCAAACTGGTGCATACTGGTGTTAGCATCCAGGAGAGTCTTGTCTGAATCTGTTAATATAGTGATTGTTGGCAAATGGTGATTTTTCTAATTCAGTAATTTCTTCTACACTTATTAACTGGCTTTCCCATATAAAAGAACTTTTCCCTTTTCCAATTTCAAAATGTATTCCTTTAGTATTTATTCATCTATGTGTGTATTCATTCATTCTTTTGGTATTCAGTGGGTTATAATTATTTGTCATTATTTATTTTGATGTTCTAAGTGCCCTAGATTGGCCAGTGGGAGCTCCTTCAGGCAAGTTTCCATGTCATCTTGACAATTCCTCATCTTTTTTTGGGTGCTTTCTTGCTTTATGGCTAATAAGATATGGCCTCGTCTTGTACTTCCCTGGCCCCAGCCTAGAATTGGTTATTTCTTTAAAGTAGAGTTACTTTTGATCTTATCACTATTTAAGTCTGTCCTAGAAAAGCATGTGTGAACAGCTTTCTGGCTTTAAAAAATGAATTGTTACAAAAAGGGAGCCTAAATGTTTGAGAAAGACTGTTAGCATGTTTGTCTAAAATGAATGTCTTAGATGTTTCGTGTTCTTTAAATTACTGACTTAAAAAAATTAGGTAACAGTGTATTCTCAGTTTGAGAAAAGATCTAGGCACTCTACATTTAGAGATTTATACTGTATTTGTGTAATAGACATTGATGTCTGAGATTTAATTCTTTCCTTCAGTTACATTTCTTCATTCACTCAGCAAATATATATTAATCTCCACTTAATTACTAGGGATACAATCAATGAACAAGTTGGTAGTGCAGAAATCCTGATCTGTTAAGCTTATTAGGAACTAGAAAATAATTGAGTTCTCATTGCTCATCTTTGTGGCTAATAAGATTTATTTTTACAAATTATGAATTAATATCTTTTAAAGAAGTTACAGTAACTGAAATTTTTATGTTTTATCCTAGATTAAAGAAAAATAAAGAATTACAGAAAGTTCAGGACATCAAAGAAGTCAAGCAAAACATTCATCTTATCCGGGCTCCTCTTGCAGGTAAGTACTACATTATATAGGAGTTCTCTTTCAGTAGAGAGATAAAAAAATCTACATTGTTGCAGTCTATGTAAATGGGTATCAGCTTTTTATGTTTTTTTTTAAATGTAAATACCTATTTTACGATACAACTTGGTTTTTAAAAATACGATTTATACAGTGTATTTTCCACTTCCAATTTTATTGCATATAGTGTTTCTTTTCCCCTTCATAAAATCATATTCCATAAGCTAGTCCAAAAATTTGAGTAATAATTTCATAGATTTTGCTTCATATTTGTTTTTATTAAGAACACTTTTATAGGAGTGGTTTTCCAACTTTGTTTGGAGTGGGAATTACTTGGGGAATTTAGTATAAATACAGAGGCTCGGGCCTTTTGAGTCTGAGCTTCTGTTCTTTTGTAACTTTCTGGGTTCTGATACTAATTTTGATACTCAAGTTTGAGAACTGCTGTGTTGTGTTAGAACCTTTTTTGTGTGTTTATGCAACTTGCCTGTAGTCACCCACCTGGGCAGTTGTTTGTGTGCATAGTTTCTTTTGCGAGGCACTGGAAAACCAGTTTTTTACTCAGCTGGCACCAGATACCATCTGTTACATAGTTTACTTATGCAGATTACCTGAAGGGAGAGAAATTTTGGTGAGATTTAGTTGAAGAGTTGATTCCTGAATGATTCCATGCCTAAACTTTAGTAAAGATCAAATTCTGAAACTGCATGTTGAATAGATTTATGTAAAAGTCTTAAATAGGTTAATTTTTATACCAAATTTTATTAAAATAGGCAAACTCCTAGAGCATTATTTCATGTGTGGGCGATATGAACTGACCCCCAAACAACAGGAATGAACCATTACTTAACTTTTTAGGTAACCCTCTGAGGGTAGATAAGTACAGTGTTAAGAGCAGGGACTTTGGATCCAGAGGACCAGGGTTCCAATCCTAGCTCTTTGATTTACTGGGCTTACTTAGTGATTTGGTACAATTTCATCTGTCTCTGGGTCTCTGTCCTCTCATATTTAAAATGTAGGTTGTTAGGGGGGTGAAGTGAACTATGGATACAGATGCCACAGTGTTTCCCCCTGCAACTCTCTAAACTTGGTTGGCTCACTTAGTTGTCCCTTTAAAATGTTGCCTGAGAAGGGGCATGGTACAAATGTGTATGGAATACTTATATTATGCATGGCATAGCATAAGACCTGTGTAAGTTTAATTTCTTAACATCTAAGATCCTTTATAAAGTGTTGATATGAGTTTGGCACGGTCACATTGAATTGATTTTTTTTTTTTTAAAGGCAAAGGAAAGCAGCTGGAAGAAAAAATGGTACAGAAATTACAACAGGATGTGGACATGGAAGATGTTTCTTAAAAATGTCACTAACTTTTTCTATAAGTGCTTTTGAAAATCTTAGGCGACTAAGAACTCCTAAATTATCAATTTATATTTTAAGTAAGGTCACTCAAATGAAAGGTAATTAAAAATACATCTCTCCTACATTGCTGTCATTATGGATGTTAGATTGCATCTCCATTGTTAAACCCACTGATAGTTACATTTATGTAAGTCATGCAAATTCTCTTTGTAAATACAAGTGTGGACATAAAATGGTCCTGCCATTTGGATAGTGGCACTAGGCAGAGTTATGTGAACTAAAGACAAACATTCATGGCTAGCAATATATAAAATAAATTTTCTTTGCAGTAAAGTATTCCCTTTATTAATATTATAGAAAGGGGGCTTACAACAAAGAACTAAACCTGTATGATAATTAGTTGCAAGTAATCTTTTATTTTAATTTCAGTATTTGTTTTGGTTTCTTAGCATCTTAGAAGAGCATATTGACCTCACATATTGAAACCTAATTATATTGGACTGTTTTCACCTGCTTTAACTGTTTTGCTAGGCAGCTCTTAATTAATGTTGGGGGTGAGAGCTGAATAGTGTGCTCCTGAAGTAGCACCATATACTTTCCACTTTGGAGAATACTTAATTCTGAGATTCCTGATAGAACCATATGTATTTTTCCAGCATAGCAATGATTTAGAAGCAGAGGAATCACAGTGTTTTTTAAGGTATGTTATATGGCTTTCTTTTATAAAGCTCCTAATTGTTTTTGGAAAATAGAATTTATGGTTTTAGCATCACAAATTATTTGCACATAAGATCCTTTTTTTCTAAAGTAACTACAAGTTTTTTGTTTAAAAGGTACTAAAAAAAATATTAGTGGGAAGAAAATAACTCCCTCACTCCCACATACTGCTGAAACAGGAGATACATTTTTAATTAAAAATATATACTGAATATTTAATGTTTTTATATTTCTACATTATTTGCAACTTTAAGATATTAAGTAACTCAGTTATATTGGTTTTTGAGGACAGAACTTAGAATAAATTATAATCTTGGGATTATAAAATTATAAAGAAATGGCTAAATTTTTCAGTATTACTGAAAAAGTTACTGATCACTGGACCTGGTGTTAGAAGACCTGAATTCCAATATAGCTTTTGCCTTTGTGTTCTTATTTGTAAAATAAAGCTCATTTGTAAACAACTTTATTGATAAAACAAATAGGGGAAATGATGTATGAAACCAAGGATATTTGTTAAATTACTTGAAATTTTCACTACATAGATTTATGTTTGATTTAATATAGACATGCTTAAGATTACCTACTGTTACATAGTCTTCCTTGTTAGTTAGCAAGCTATTGCCTTGAGACCATCAATATGGGAAAGTGAGCTAAAAGGAAGAACTGACATTGCATTTCAGGTTTAACATCCAGACAGTTCTCTTAACTGTCAGGAATTCATGGTATTTTGAGACCCCAGGTATCATTATAAAGTATGGATGCAGATGCCACAGTGTCTCCCCATGCAACTCTCTAAACTTGGTTGGATCACTGAGTTGTCCCTTTAAAATGTTGCCTGAGAAGGGGCATAGTACAATACTATTGTTTCTATTTGATTGAGACCTCTGCTGGGCAGTTAGTGTAACACAAAAGCATACAATTTTACAAGCACTTGATTCACAGAACTTTTATATTCTCTAATTGCTTTAGGGTAATAAAGCACTGGAAGTCATTGGAAAGAATTTCCTTACACATTTACCTTACAAAACCCTGTAGGGTAGCAGAAAAAAAACATTAAGGGGCATTTGGCTGGTTCAGTCAATAGAACATGCAACTCACGATGTCAGGGTTGTGAATTCAGCCCCACGTTGGTTGTATAGTATACTTAAAGAAAACTTACTGAATCTCGTTTCTTAAAGATAGAAAACCTTGAAAGATATTTATCTTGTAGAAAGGAGTTCCATAAGGACTGGCCTATTTCCTAACATCCTGTGAAGTAGTGCTCTGTTTTTTATAGATGCCAGTGTTTTTAGGTAACTTGCCTCTTTATCACACAGAAGATGGAGGAGGTAGCAATTTGTATTCATCCATGTGCCTGTGTCTAGAAGGGATTTATCCAGAGCCTCAGATCCAGTCTTCGCAAGTCCTGCTGATGGCTGTGAGAGAGGACTGTAAGTTGCTCGAGTGATGTTCAACTTGACTGTGCCTTGATTTCTTCATTGGAAAAATGGAAATGATAATATGACTAACCTTAGGATTTTTTATGAGGACCCAATTCGGTAATACATGTTAAATAATTATATCAAGGCCACTACCATAGTGGCTAGTGTTAAAATGTTCTTAGCATTGGCTATGCGACCACACAAAACTCACTCACAGCAGTGGGCTCTGCCTTGGGACAAAAGTGGAGGATATTAGTGTTTGGGGATAAATATAGCCAAACTGAATTTGTGGACTAAGTGCCCTGCAGACAGGGTTACATGGAGTTTAAAATGTTAGTTTTAGCATTTAATGTCACTTAGAAAATTCACTTATTAACAGCATCTTTCCATTCTCTGTTATAAAGGTTGGGAGGGGCGATACATTTCCTGTTTGTCAGCTAGTAGTTTAAACAGTGAATTGTCACCCATAATTTTAAGGGCTAATTTATATAAGGGAACTTATTTGTCCCTTAGCTTATATTTTAAATGGAGATTGAAAAAAGACATCCGACTTTAATTACAAAGATTTATAATGTATATTCTAATATTGAATGAAGACTACCTTGTAAAAATTAACACTGTGTAGTCTGCTGAATTGAAAGTGTTGATAAGGGGGAAAATGGTATCAAAAAAGAGCGAACACAATTTACCCCAATTCACTTTCCCTTTCCTTCTCCTAAAGTCCTCCATTTTATTCCTTATGTTCCACAAGTATGTGAAACCATATGATAATTGACTTATTTCACTCAGCATAATCTCCTCCAGACCCATCCATGTTGATACAAAAGTTGGGTATTCATCCTTTCTGATGGCTGAGTAATATTCCATTGTATATATGGACCACATCTTTATCCATTCTTCTGTTGAAGGGCGTCTTGGCTCTTTCCACAGTTTGGTGATTGTCGACATTACTGCTATGAACTTCGCGGTACATATGGCCCTTCTTTTTACTACGTCTGTATCTTTGGGGTAAATACCCAGTAGTGCAATTGCAGGGTCATAGGGTAGCTCTACTTTTAATTATTTGAAGAATCTCCACACTGTTTTCCAAAGTTGGTGCCCCAACTTTTAAGACTCCCACCTGAGGGACAGGCTCCCAAAACACCTGCCTCTGAACATGAGACTTGTATCCCATAAGAATGTAGCAAACAAAGGAGTAGTTGTTACTGGCTTATGAACACTTGTTATGGCTACCCTCCCTGGGCCCAGGGTAAAGGGAGCAGGCAAAAATCACACATTTCCCAATCTTTTAACTAGAAGGGGAACATCTGCATGTTTTGAAAGCTGGTGACTGTAGGTCAGGCTTCTTTAGCACACATACAATGTGTGCTAAATGCGTTCTCTGGAGACTGGGGAAACTAGTGGACACCTCACCTTTTGTCTCCCTACAGCCCACTCTGAGCCGCCAGTGGCATGGAAGAAACTTATACACACATTTGTACCCCAGCTTTTGCACTGCTGCCCGTGGGATATGCCCATGAATCACTTGGCTCTCAAAGTAATGGGGCTTGCATTCATGAGTCCCAGAGGAAAGTAGCAAGCAAAAAAGTAGTTCTTAACAGGCATAGGAATAGCCACTTGCAGATATACATACATGTGGGCCCAGAGCAGAGGGAATAGGCAAAAATACCCAATTCCTAATGTCTACCTGGAAGGGGCTTAAGTACATACTTTCTTACCTGTTGCCGGAGGGTCTGTCTTCTCATCAGCCTGCATCTAGGTAATGACTGAAATCCTCCACTTTGGGTCACACTGGGATAGGTTCTGGCCCACCTTCAATTAGAGGCTGCTAACAACACAGGTGGTAGCTTGGACAATTATGAAAGGAGCTGGGACCAGGCTGATAGACATTCATCTCCTACATAAGACTACTTTATCAAGACAGAGAGGTGGCTGTTTTTCCTGATATGCAGAAATCAACTTAGTCAAGGAAAATGAAAACAAACAAAAGAATATATTCCAAACACAATCCCTCCAAAATAGCTCCTGTTCTGTCCTCCTAACCTTGCAAACATCCCCGGCAGGCACTGGCACCACTCCAAGTGATTCCTACCTTGGGGAAAGGGAGAACCAACCTCACACACCAGTGTGTCTGCTGTTCTGGCAGCTGAGTCTCTTAGGTGGCTGTGGAGGGAGCAAGTCCTGCCATTCAGTGCCTTCACAACTGTGGCAGAGAGGAAAATTGCAGACACCTTGTCTCACTGACAACCCCACCTAGGGTTGGACACATCTTTAAGCCCATGGCCACCTCATATAGGCCTCTTAACAGCAGAAGGACCACACTCTGCCTAGTGCCGAAACCCTGCTATGTGCAGCCACAGCAGGCAAAACAGGTCCTTGCAGCAGGCCGGGCTGAAGTCAAATACAGCTCAGCCACAAGACTAGGGGCATACACAGCCCATATAGGAGACATCCCTGGAATGCTAGTCTTGGTAGCCAGGGTGGATTGTGCTACAGGGAACCAGAGGACTTCTACACAAGGCCACTACTTTGAAGACCAGAAGACAGCGAATCTCCCTAAGACATAGAAACACAGAAATAGACAAAATGAAACCGAGGAATATGTCCCAAGTGAATGAACAAGACAAAGTCACAGCAAAAGAGTTAAACGAATTCCTTATCAGTCATATTGCTTATCTCTGTTTCAGAGTAATAGTAATAAAGATACTGGGCTTGAGAAAACAGTGAACTCCATAAGTTCACTGAACTAAGAACTTCAACAAAGAGAAAATATAAGAATCAAATGAATTCAGTAATGGAAATAAATACATGAGAGGGAATCCACAGCAGATTAGAGGATACAGAAGAATGGATCAGGGCACCCGGGTGGCTCAGTCCATTAAGTGTCTGCCCAGGTTATGATCTCAGAGTTGTGGGATTGAGTCCCATGTTGGGCTCCCTGCTCAGTGGGGAGTCTGCTTCTCCCTCCCCCTCTGCCCCTCTGCACTCTGCCTTGCTAGTGCTCCCTCTGTCTCAAAATAAATAAAGTCTTTAAAAAAAAAAAAGAGAAGAATAGGTCAGTGATCTGAAAGGGTAATGGAAAGCAAACAACCTAAACAACAACAACAACAAAAAAGGAGAATAAGTTAAGGAAACTCAGCAATATCATCAAGCAGAATAACATTTTAGGGATCCCAGAAGGAGAAGAGGGAAGGGGAGCAGCAAATTAATTTGAAATAATAGTGGAAAACCTCTCCAGCCTGGGCAAGGAAACAGATACCCAGATCCAGGAAGCAGAGAGACCCTAAGATTAACTCAAGAAGGTCCACACAAGACACATAATAATTAAGAGGGAAAAAAAGTAATAATTTTAAAAGCAGCAAAAGAAAACACAAAGGAAACCTAGTAAGGCTATCAGCTGACTTCTTAGCAGAAACTTTGCAGGCCATAAGATAGTAGCATGATATATTCAAAGTGCTGAAATGAAGAAACATGCAACCAAGAATACCCAGCAAGGCTATCATTCAGAATGGAAGGGTGGATAAAGTTTACTAGACAAACAAGTTAAAGGACTTAATCACCACCAAACCAGCCTTACAAGAAATGTTAAAGGGAGTTCAAGTGGAAAGAAAAGTCACAACTAAAAGTAAGAAAATTATGAAAGGAAGGAAAATTTAATGGTCAAAGCAAACATAGTTAAAGTAGTAGATTAATCACTTCCAGAACCAGTATGGAGATTAAAACACAAAAATAGTAAAGCAATTTTATCTGCAAAAATCAGTCAAGGAATACACAAAAAGATGTAAATTAGGACATACATAAAACATGGAGGGAGGAGTAAAAATTTAGTGCTTTTAGAATGTGTTTGATTTTAAGCAACCAACAACTTAATATGGAGCACCACACACATGACATTATATATGAACCTAATGGTAACCACAAATCAAAGCATAATGCACAAAAATAGAGAAAATAAGCATAACACTAAAGAAAGCCACCAAAGCACAAGGGAAGAGAGCAAGAAGAAAGGAACAGAGAACTATAAAACAAACAACATTAAAATGGCAGTAAGTACATACCCATCAATAATTACTTTAAGCATAAATGGACTAAGTGCTGCAATAAAAAAATAGAGGGTGACTGAATGACTAGAAACAATAACCAGCTATATGCAGCCAATAAGAGACTCACTTCAGACCTAAAAACGCATGCAAAATGAGGGAGTGAAAAAACGTATGCCATGCAAAAGGCAGTGGAAAAAAAAAATTGGGTAGCAATACTTCTATCAGAAAACAACAAAGTCTGTAGCAAAAAAAAGGGGACTGCATAATGATACAGGGGTCAATCCAAGAAGAGGCTACTAAACTTGTAAATATCTATGCACCTAACATAAGAATACCTAAATACATAAATATTAACGGAGGGAAAATTGACAGTAATACAATAATAGGTTTAAACCCTCCACTTACATCAGAAGATTATACAGACAGAAAAGCAATAAGGAAATAGTGGCTTTGAATAATCTATTTGACCAGATGGACCTAACATGTATACAGTACAATTAATCCAAAAACAATATGCATTCTTTGCAAATGCATATGGAACATCTCCATGATAGATCACATGTTAGGCCACAAAACATGGCTCAATAAATTTAAGAAGACTGAAATTATATCAAGCATCTTTTCCAGTCACAAAGTATGAAACTAGAAATTATAAGAAAATATCTGGCAAGAACACATACATGGAGACTAAACAACATGGTACTAAACAAAGAATGAGTGAACCAAGAAATAGAAGAGGAAATAAAATATGCATGGAGATAAATAAAAACAAAAACAAATGGTCCAAAGTTTTTGGGACACAATAAAAGTTCTAAGAGGGATATTTATAGCGATACAACCCTATCTCTAGAAACAAGAAAAATCTCAACTAACCTAATCTCACACCTAAGGGTGCTAGAAAAGAAAAAAACAGACAAAAGTTAATAGACAGAAGGAACTAAAATTAGTACAAAAATAAATGAAAGAGAAAAAAATAGAAAATATCAATGAAACCAGGAGTTGGTTCTTTGGAAGCATAAGCAAAATTGATAAATCTTTAGCTAGACTTATCAAGAAGAGGCCTCAAGTAAAATCAGCTGGGAGGGAGGAGAAATAACAAGCACCACAGATATACAAAGGATTATAAGAGAATATAAAAAGTTATTTGCCAACAAATTAGATAACTTAGAAGTTATGGGTAAATTCCTAGGAACATACAATCTTCCAAAACTGAATCAGGAAGAAATAGAAAATTCGAACAGACAAATTACCAGCAATGAAATTAGATCAGTAATAAACTCCCTCAAACTCTAGGAGAAAGAAAAGAAAGGTGAATTGGGGTAAATCGGAAGGGGAGATGAACCATGAGAGACTGTGGACTCTGAGAAACAAGCTGAGGGTTATGGGGGGGAGGGGGAGGAGGGATGGGTGAGTCTGGTGGTGGGTATTAAGGAGAGCACATATTGCATGGAGCACTGGGTGTAGTGCATAAACAATGAATCTTGGATCACTGAAAAAAAAAAAAACCTCCCTCAAAACAAGACCCTAGGTCAGATGCTTCACAGGTGAATTCTGTAAAACATTTAAAGGAGAGTTAATGCCTATCCTTCTACAACTATTCCAAAAAAATGAAAGAGGAGGTAAAATTCCAAATTCATTCTATGAGGCCAACATTACTCTGATACCAAAACCAGACAGACACTACAAAAAAACAAAGCTATTGGCCCTTACCTCTGATGAACAAAGATGCAAAAATTCTCAACAACATGTTAGCAAACAGAATTCAAGAATAGGTTAAAAAATCATGATCAACTAGGATTACAGGGATGCAAGAGTGGTTTAATGTTCATAAATCAGTCAATGTGATACATCACACTAACAAGAAGGATAAAAACAATACGATAATCTCAATAGAGGCAGAAGAAGCACTTGACAAAATACAACATCCATTCATGTTAAAAACAAAGTGGGTAGAAAGGGAACATACTTCAATGTGATAAAGGCCATATACGGCAAATTGGAAGCTAACATCTTGTTGGTAAAAAACCGAAAACTTCTAAGAACAAGACAAGGATCTCCACTTTCACCCCTTTTATTCAACATAGTACTGGAAGACCTAGCCACAGCAATCAGACAAGAAATAACAGACATCCAAATTGGTAAGGAAGAAATAAAATTTTCATTATTTGTAGATGATACAATACTATATATATAGAGAACCCTGAAGACACCACTAAAAACTATTAGGACTAATGATTTCAGGATACAGAATTAATATACAGAAATCTGTTGAATTCCTATACATGATATATGAATAGGAGGAAGGGAAATTAACCACTACATTTGCAATTGTGCCAAAAAGAGTAAAGCACCTAGGAATAAGTTTAACCAAGAAGGTGAACTAGAAAAATCCTAAAATGTGTAGCAGTCACAAAAGAGATGTAATAGCCAAATGCAATCTTGAGAAAGAAAAAACTGGATATATCGAAACCCTAAATTTCATGATATAGTAATCAAAACAGTATGGTACTGGCACAAAAATAGACAAATAGATCAATGGAACAGGATAGAGAGATCAGAAATAAATGTACATGTATATGTGGTCAATTAGTCTATGACAAAGGAGGCAGTAAAATACAATGAGGAAATGACAGTCTTTTAAATAAGTGGGGCTTGGAAAACTGGGCAGCTACATGTAAAGAATGAAACTGAACCACTTTATTATATCATACATCAACTGCCCTCCCCCAACAAGCAAATAAAAACCCCTCAAAGTAGATTGAAAACCTAAATGGGAGTCCTGAAACCATAAAACTCTTAAGAGAAAGCATAGGGAGTAATCTCTTGGACATTGTCCTTAGCAAAATATTTATATGTCCCCTCAGGCAAGGGAAACAAAACAGAAGTAAACTATTGGGACTACATCAAAATAAAAAACTTTTGGACAGCAAAGGAAACTATCAACAAAACAAAAAGGAACCTAGTGAATGGAAGAAGATATTTAACAAGTGATATTTGATAAGGGGTTTATATCCAGAATATATGAAGCACATGCAACTCAACACCAAAAATAAATAAAATAAAAATGGACAGAAGATCTGAACAGACATTTTCCCCAAGAAGACATCCAGATGGCCAATAGACACATGAAAAGATGCTCAATATCACTAATCATCAGAATGCAAATCAAAACCACAACGAGGTAAAAAGATAATAAAAAACAAATGTCAGTGAGGGTGTGGAGAAAAAAACCTTCATGCATCATTAGTGAGAATGTAAATTGGTGCAACCACTGTAGAAAACAGGATGACGCTTTCTTGAAAAGTTAAAAAAATAAATACCGTATGATTCAGTAATTCCACTACTGGGTATATATCAAAGAAAATGAAAACAACTAATTCAAAAAGATATTTACACCTCTATGTTTATTGCAGCATTGTTTACATTAGCCAAGATTTGGAAGCAACCCAAGTGTCCATTGATAAATGAATCAATAAAGAAGATATGGTATATGGATAAAATGGACCACTGCTTATCCATAAAAAAGAATGGGATATTGCCATTATTGACAACATGCAATTAAACTCTGCATCAGGCTCTCTGCTTACTCTCATCAGGTTCTCTGTCCCCACTGAGAGTCTACTTCTTCTCCTTCTGTATTCTCTCCTGTGCTCTCTCTCACTCTCTCTCAAGGAAATAAATAAAATCTTTTTAAAAACCCAGTTATATGTCAATAAATTAGATAACCTAGAAAAATGAAGAAGAAGAGGCAAGCATGAATAGACCAATGAGTAAGGAAATTAAATTAGTAATCAAAAACCTTCCACCACAGAGAACCCCAGGACCAGATGGCTTCACAGGTTAGTTCTGCTAAACATTTAAAGAATTAATGCCAATTCTTCTCAAAATCTTCCAAAAAATTGAAGAGAATACTTCCAAACTCATTTTATGAGACCAGCCTTGATACCAAAGCCAGATAAGAACACTACAAGACAACTATAGATCAACATCCCTTGCAAAGAGATGCAAAAATTCTCAACAAAATATTGGCAAACTGAACTTAAGAACTCATTAAAAGTACCATAGAAGAGAGGCAAGATCAAGATGGAGTAGAAAGATCCTAACCTCATACCTACCGCACACCACAACACACCAAAATCTACATCTACACATAGAACTCTATTTGAAAACAAATTAAAGAGTAGCAGAACATATCAGACACAACTAAGGATATAAAGAAAAAACATCAAGTCAGGTAGGACAGGTGAAATGGTTTAGTCAGGACCCACACCCTTGGCATGGTGATCCACAAATGAGGGGGACATCACAACCATAAAGGCCCTCCCTGAGGAGCAAGCATTCCAAGTTCCACATTGAATTCCACACTAGAAGTCTCTCATAGGGAAGATGAACCATCATAATGTCTGTGTTTGGAATCCAATAGGCTCTATGTTTGGGAGAAAGAGCAGGCAGTAGGAAAAGGAGACTGCTTTTAAAGGATGTACAATATTGTTCTCTCCAAGTCCCAGTGCAGCAACAGCAGTTTGAAAAGCACCTGGGTTACATGTGAAGAAGATCTACTGACTAATTTAAGGATGTGTGCTAGAGGGTTAGGGATCTCTTGGAACTTACTCTGGGGATGGAAGAACTGGTCGACACCTTTGTCACTTCTCTTCTAACTAGTTTGCCTGGTGCTAGAGGTACCATTTCTGACACTATCTATTGTGTTAGCACTACTTACTCTCCTCTGGTTTTCCCATGCAGGACCAGGCACACCCTGTCCACCTGTCTCAGAGTCTCTCCCACCAGGCAGTAGTGCCCTACTATCCTCTGCCAGCACTGGAGACACTCTCAAAAGTGCCTCTGATTGGGGAGGGCCAGCTTCATACATTAGAACACCTACAACACACACAGCCAGACCTTACAGCAAAGCATGCCAGAGGCCTGCCCTATCCACCATGTTCCTACAACTATTGCAGCCACTTGTTACATTAAGTCAAACCAGGGGTCAATCCTGTATACCAGTACAACTGCGAGAGTCAAAGTAGGGTCTCTGAGACAGGGTGGGGTCCATGCCTACTCCTCAGTGGGAGTTTTTTTTTTAATTTTATTTTTATTATTTGCCCAAGGGGTACAGGTCTGTGAATC
>LNAC01000306.1:2097552-2114425 GCA_002007465.1 Ailurus styani | reverse complement strand
AAACCATAAGAGACTCCTGATCTCACAAAACAAACTGAGGGTTACTGGGGGGTGGGAGGGTAGGGATAGGGTGGATGGGTTATGGACATTGGGGAGGGTTTGTGCTTTGGTGAGTGCTGTGAAAGATGTAAGCCTGATGATTCACAGACCTGTACCCCTTGGGCAAAGAATAAAAATAAAATTTAAAAAAAAGTGTTTCATGAAAAATGAAAAAAAATAGTCTTCTAATTTCTTTACTCTGATTACCAAGAAATATGCTCCTCATATTCATCAAAAATACCAGTCCCTGCATTTCTACATTTTCTTTCCATACATAACTGTCTTTTAACTTTACTTCTTTCACTGTCCAACTGCTCTCTCTGCCATTATCTACTATAGAAAACTCCTAACAGGGCGCCTGGGTGGCTCAGTGGGTTAAAGCCTCTGCCTTCAGCTTAGGTCATGATCTCCTGAGATTGAGGCCCACATCGGGCTCCCTGCTCAGCGGGGAGCCTGCTTTCTCCTCTCTCTCTGCCTGCCTCTCTGCCTACTTGTGATCTGATCTCTTTCTCTGTGTCAAATAAATAAATAAAATCTTAAAAAAAAGAAAGAAAACAACATTTGATCATCTTAGTCATTCAGATCTTCACTTTTATTGCTGAGCCTTGCTAAAGAAAATCATATAATCTTGCAGATTAGTGCCCCTCTAAATTCATTTCCTTCTGGATAGTACAAGGATCTAAGACATTTTAACTACAGGGGTGCCTGGGTGCTTCAGTGGGTTAAGCATCTGACTTTGGCTCAGGTCATGATCTCAGGGTCCTGGGATCGAGCCCCATGTGGGCTCCCTGTTTAGCAGGGAGTCTGCTTGTCCCTCTCTCTCTGACCCTCTCCCACTCCTGCTGTTTCTCTCAAATAAATAAATAAAATATTTTTTTAAAAAAGAACATTTTAATTCGATTTCCCCTTCCCTACATTAATGTTTCATATCTTTCAATACTATATTGTATTCTTTTACCTCAGCAAAATATTATTAGAGCAATGTTTTATTTATTAATTTTAAAGATTTTATTTATTTGACAGAGAGCTAGCATGGGCAGGGGGGAGGGGCAGAGCAAGAGGAAAGGCAGAGGGAGAAGGAGAAGCAGACTCCCTGCTGAACAAGGAGCCAATATGGGACTCGATCCCAGGACCCTGGGCTCATGACCTGAGCTGAAGGCACACACTTAACTGACTGAGCCACACAGGTGCCCCTAGAGCAATGTTTTATAAAGTCAGTCTTCATTCAGATTTACCCACTTTTGCTTTTTCTTTGTTATTCATTCTTTCTTTTACTTCAGACCTTTCATTTGGGATAACTTTTCTTCTACTTGAAGTAATTTCCTTTATTTAGGATCTGCTTGTGACAAATAATGATTTGGGAGGGGTTTTTGGCATAAAAACATCTTTATTTTACCCTTATTTTTGAAAGATATTTTCTCTTGGTTTAAAATTCTGTGTGGACAGTTATTTTCGTTGAGCTCATTGAGATTATCATTTCACTCTCTTCTTTATAATGTTACTGATGAGAAGTCAGCTGTGAATCTATTGGTTTTTGGAGAATAATCTTTCTTTTCTTTTAAAACATTTCTCTTTAGTTCTGAAGTTTCACTATAATGTGGAAGATAAGAATGGGTCTCTTTCCGCTTATTCTCCCTGGGATTCTTCGAAACTTCTGAGTCTGAGAATTGGAATGTTTCCTCAGATCTGGAAAATTCTCAGCCCCTGTCTCTTCTAACATTGTCTCTATCCCATAGGCTTTTTTCCCCCCAGAACTCCAATTAAATGTATATTAAACCTTTTCCCTCCATCCTCTATGAAACTTAACCTGTCTTCAGTATTTCCTGTATTTTTTTCCTGTGGGTCATCCTGGATGATTTTGCCTGACCTGACTTCCCATACACTCACTCTTCAGCTGTGTCTTATCTGCTATCGCACCTAGCTATTTACCTCGATTTCATTTCTTGTATTCCTGTTGTTTATATTCTTTTTTGTATTTTGTTGTGTATTCTTTTATTTTATTTTTTATTCTCAATTTCCAGAAATTCAACTTAGTTCTCTTTCAAATCTAGTAGCTCATATTTTTTAGTTTTCTACAGATATTTTCAAGTTTACATAGTTATCTTATAATCTTGGTCTCATAATTCCAATTAATAAACTGTTTGTGTATTTTTCTTTTCTCACTGTTGTTTCTTCTGATTCTCACTTATGGTGTCCTTATTTCCCTAGTGTTTGGTTATTTACTATATGCTATTCAATGTCACTGAAAAATTACCCTGAGAATTCTTTGAGACCGAAAATGAAATGCATACCTCCAGAAAGGATTTGCTTTACTTCCTATTCACTTGAGTTTACGATCTGTCAGAGACATTTTAGTTATGACATTTCATTATTAACCCCTCATAATCTTTCATGGTATAATTTCCTTTCCTCAGCTCTGCTAAGTTAACACTACCTTGCTTGCTTTCTAATTTCTTTTTTTCTATGCTTTCTAATTTCTAAATATTTGTGAAGTTTCTTGTTCACTGGTATCTCCTTTCCTATATTACTGGGTTTTCTTGTGAATGATTACATTTTTATTCCTTTCCTATCATTTTATTGAGGTTCCAAGAAGAAGGAGAAATAAATACTTGTGGATAATAAAAAAAAATGGTTTTAAGACATTACTCTAGCCAACAAATTGATCAAACTATTTTTTTTTCTGAGAGATAAATAACTGAATTCCAGACTGAGATCTCCAATTAAAAATTGAGAGGTGAGAAGCTATTGGGCTTAATCTTCAGGCTAGAGGATATTATGTACATATGGAGCAAAAGTAGTATTTATGAAACCCATGTCAAATAAATAGTACTCTGCTTCCCTCAATGATTCCCATTATCATCATATACTTGATTATCCATTATACATTTGCTGTTGATCCTGTGAAATCAGGACAAATTTTCCGGGCTATCTTAGAATAAAAAATAAAAGATTTCTGAAAATGCATACTGATGGAGAAGCTGAACGAAGGCTCAAAAGTGTCTTCTTACCTAGGCTTAGTGGAATAAGTAATAAATGAAGGCTCTGTGAGGACAGAAGCCATGTCTGTGGTGCTCACTGCTGTATCCACCAGTGCCTAGCACACGTATGCAGATATTTGATACTCTTTAAGTATTTGTTGAATGAATTAGAAATGGAATTCATTAAGTAACATGTTTAGCCACTATTCAAGGCTTTCGATGAGGATTTTCCAGTTATGGTAATCAATAGGTGTTAACTGATAGTTCACTGAAAATTTTATGTAAAATGACCTTGAGCTGTCCATGCAGCACAAGCGCCCTTGGGGCAAATCTGTTAACTCAGAGTATGGAGAGGGCATACTGGAAACTACCCCAAGGGAAGAATGGGATTCTATAGTAATAAATAGACATATTTTTAGTAAGAAAATGCTAATATGCATAATTTCTACATTGGGGGTGTTGCCCTATAATATACTCCATCTGAAATCCTGGGAAAATATCCTGATATAAGAGCTTTATTCTGTCATTCTAACATGCTCCATTTCACTGTTTAATTTTAAAGTATTCAATATTACTATGTGCAAAGGATTACGCTACTTACTGAACTAGGATGTCTAGGTGGGCTACAGAATACATACATTCTTTCCATTTAAAGGCACTTGCCATCTTTGAGTATGTAATGAACATATCTACTATTAAAAATGCAAAAAGCTAAGCTAATTTGGCAGTGTCAGTACTGGAGAGTGTTAAACAGAGAAATAGCTAGACTTAAAATTCCAAATGGAAATTTTTGCTCTTGTTCCGGGGATCTGGTATAGTAGGTGGTATAAAGTGAAGAGAACAAGTCTGAGGAGGGAGATATTCCATGGTGTAGAGAGGATGAGATATTAATAGAAAGAAGAGAATAAATAATGAAATTAACAGTAAACATTTTTAGAGAGTAGTTTTCTGTTTCATGTGTATCTGTATATGTGTCTTCAACAACAAATCACAAAGAAAAATTAATTCTTTTGCCCTGTTTAACAATTTTTCTCAATCAGTACACAGTTGTATCTGTCTGAATTATGGCTTATTTTTTAGCTTCTGGGATGGCTGATCTGCATAAACTGCTAGAAGAAATAAAGAAATTCACAGGTGAGCAAGATGTTTCGTGAAAAGATGTAAAACTAAAATGCAAATACTTCACATTCACATACATATTTAAGGTTGTGTTTTCTTATTCTGTCATTGACCTTTAACTTCTACTTCTTTAATGATTAAAGTTTGATTCTAATGACATGAAGATTACATTGGATTATTTATGTTTTGGCAAAAATGCTGTGATGCTCTCTCTCTATAACAAGTTCTATGTACTCCGAAACTTCATTTTTATTTTGTGACTCATTCCAATGGGCAACACACCTGTTCATTCACTTAAGATATTTGACTAACATCTACTGTAACCTAGTAAATTTTAAGGTGAAACATTGACAGGGATACAGATAACGTGGGCAGTGAAGATAAGCTATTTCACAAGTCAGGCAAAGCAAAGAGTAACAAATTTTTGTGATAATAAAATTTTGATTAGGTAGCTGCCTATACATAACTTAGATCACTTTGCCTCTTATATATTCCTTTACTATGATCTGGGCTAATTCTTCTGAAGTCATTAAGAACATTAGAAATAAATATTTTATTTAGAACTCAGAAATAACTTCTGATAACTGTAGTAGATAACCCAGTGCAAGCTTAGACACTTCATCATTTGGATTCAGTAGGCAATTCTCATCTGTTACCATTCCTGTCTTTTAAAGGAGGAAAAGTTGAACCAAAGGACATACACAAAGCACTGAGAAACATGGGGATAGAGCTCACAGAGAGAGAGCTCTTGGGGCTCTTGAAAACGTTGCCAGTTACTGGTAGGTAGTTTATATAACACTGTGTGTGTATGGAGTATCTCTGTGCTAGTATAAACTTTGGTGTGAGAGCATCTAAAGAATGGAGCCATCTCGTCTCCCATAAAAATCTAAAAGGCAAAAAAATCAAAGAAATTATGACTTTGACATTTAGGTAGTTTTGAGAGGCTATGGTATCTTCAAACCTGGGTCCTGCCATTTGGAGTATCATTACTCTGGGGCCCTGGTTGGCTCCATTGGTAGAGCATGTGACTCTAGATCTCAGGGTTGTAATTTCAAGCCCCACATTGTGTGTAGAGATTACTTAAAAATAAAGGATTTTTTTAAAAAAAAGTATCATTATTCTGAGGTTAATGAAGCTTAATCAGGGCAAAGAGAAAAGGCTAAATTAGCAGGTAGTAGAGGATGGAAAAGGAGAAATCAGAGTGGGGAGAAAGATTTCTGTTTCAGTGTAGAGGAATGGTCAGACTGTCGTCCACAGTAAGAATTTTTTCTTCATCTTATTTTTTCTTACTTATGAAGAGGTATGTGGGCCTGGGAAATGCAGGCACAGAACTTAAGAAGATATTTTTAAAGTATGTATTTATGAAATTATGCTCTTCCTACTCTTTTTTTCACTGTCCATATAACCTTTTTTCTTATATTTCACAGCTGATGGAAAGGTAGAGAAAAGTACATTGCTCAATTATATAAAAGCTTTTCCTGGTAAGTAAGAATCTCAATAAGAGGGCAAGTAAAACTAAGATCTGCAGACTTTACCTGAACTTTTAAAAGACCTTATCCTTATACAATAATTAGATTATTGATTTTATTATCCCATTAGCCTATATATCTGCTTAAGATGCAACTATATCCAATGTGGTAATTTAGAATTCTCTGACACTGAGAAAGTTTCAAAATCTATTTGCTATCCAGAGCTCTAGTTATTGTCTAACATAATTAATGAGGTTCACCTATATATGTGTGTGTGTGTGTTGTATATAATATAAAAAGGTAGTATATGGAATTAATATATAAATACAATTATTTTTTTCTAAATACATCTTTCCTGCAAACTGTATAAAGGACCCCTGAGATGAGATTGGCAGAATATATTCTATTCTTGGCTTCCACAATAAATCTCTATTGTGGAATTTGTTGGACATGTCCCACATGTAGCCCTAAACAGGTTTTTTTTTAATTATTGTCCTATGCCTTTGTTTCATTGGTGTATGAATATAGCCAGCATTTTCCTTGGATATTAGTTCTATGTTTTATCCCTATTCCTTCTTCCTTGAGGTGGAAAGTGTCGCACCTCTGAAATAGAAAGCATCCTGGAAAACTTGGGTTATGAGCTGGAGGATGAGGAACTTGAGGACCTGTGGAACCGTCTGCCAACTGATGGTGAGTGTGTTGTTGTGCCTTTAGGGAGAGTGAGGTCCTCTAATAAAACTTCCAAAGGTTTTCATGTGGGAAAAGGTATTAACTCTGATCATTAGTGTTTAAATCAGAAAACAGGGACTAACTACCCCCTGCAGGACTAAACTCCTAGATGCCAACTAGAATTTGACAGATCTAAGAGGCAAGTGGAGAAATGAAAGAAAGGAAAGTTAAAGAAGAAATTTTACAATCAGGAGAAAAACATAAAAATAAACATCCCTTAAATCACCATAAATTTTAACTAGACTAAAAGAAGGAACGTATAATGGCAGAAAAGACAGTAGTCACTTCCCCAAATCTTTACTTGTCTTGAAGATTATCTTCAGGTGGAAGACATTTTTCATTGGTCCTACTTATTTCTGGGACGTCCTCAAATAGTGTATGGATACACCTGCTCCACACTTCTTGTTTCCTCTTCGGGCAGAATTCTTAGGCTTCTGTGTCTTCTCTGGTTCTTACAACACATCAGGCAGGCTATTGAAAGAAAACCTCTCTCTTTTTTTTTTAATTTTTACTATTATTATTATTATTATTTGCCCCAGGGGTAAAGGTCTGTGAATCATCAGGCTTATAGAAAACCTCTCTTTTGTTTCCCAAAAGGTGGGACTACAGCTCAGGTTTGTGGTTTCTCCCTTGCCCACAGACCCTGGGGTGTTTTCTGAGGGCACTCCCTTACCCATTTACTCTCACCACCACATTCATGAGCACACACAGGGAGCTCCCTGCAGAGTTGGGGGGAGGTGGGGGTTTAGCGGGTTTTGGAAGTGCCCATAGGCCAGGTGTGAGGTTCTTCAAGTGAGGTTTTTCCAGCAGTTCAGGGACAGGCTTCGCTACTGAGTCCTGAAGGCAGTCAACAGAAACCACATTTGTTTAACGCTTTTTAATATTATCTGCCTGTTCCTGATCTCGTCCTTTTCCCCAGTCACAGAGGCCCAATCTCAACAGTTTAGGTGCTGCAGGAGAAAAACTGGCTTCTCTAGCAGCATTACACACAACTGAGGTAGCTAGGAAATCACTCCCAGCTCTCCCCCTCTTCCCCATCCTGGGGAGAGATTGCCACCAGCTAGTGCAGTTCTGCAGTGTGTTGCCTTGGGGGTGGGGCAGCCCTGGCAGGATTCCTCTCACCCTCTCCAGGGCATCCAAACTCATATTGTTTTGCTCAGTGGCATGCTGGAATCTCCCCTCGGGAAAGTTGGACCTCCACAAAGCCTTCCCATTGTGGGTGTCTGCCCAAGTCATCACTCTCCTGGATTTCCCAATCACAGCTGAGAGAAGCTGTGGCTGGTTCTGGAACCTATACTAGGTCTGTCTCCGTGTTACCCAATACCCATGTGGGTAAATATCTACTGGGTTCTACTTGGAATCCTTGGTGCCAGATCCCACAATGTCCACAGAGATTCTTTTGTTCATGGATGGATGCTGAATTTAGTTGTTAAAAAGGGGGACAAAAAGGAGGGATGTCTTATGCTGCCATGATGCTGACATCCTTCCTCAATAATTATAAAGTATTAAGTGCTGCTATATACCACAAACAATATTTGGCACTTGAAATAGGTTATCAATAGTCCTCAAAACTACTCTGAAAGGTAGATTGTTATCTTAGGTTCCCTGATGTGGAAATTGAGGGTCAATCACAGAAGTTAATTGACTTGCTCAAATCCACATGGCTGCTCAGTGGCGGAGTGAAGATGTCGGTCCTAAAAAAAGCCTGTATATTTAGGTTTATGTGACTTTAAAGGTTTGCCCTTTCTACTAAATAATACTGCCTTGTATAAGAGAGGTAAGCAGGGCTTCAAAGACTATGATATGAATGATACCCTCAGGGGGCTGTGTGATGTGGCCCTAGAAATGAGGGTTTTCAACCAGTAATTACACAAATTAAATGAGGGATTCAGAAAAGATTGGAAATCTTGATGGCTGTGGAATTGGAAGCATAAAGAATGTGCTGAGTAAAGGCTGCACATGGAAGTAGTCACCTAGGTAAGTGAACACACTGATATTACAGTATACATTGCTTTTAAATCCTGTGATAGTAAGGTGGCCAAACATCATGGTACTCCTGGATTCTAAAGCAGAACAAGCCAAAAGGAAAGCAGGTCCAGCAATACTTTTAAAACTTCCTAGCACTGCTTGTATTTACCCAAAGAATACAAAAATACTCATTTGAAGGGATACATGCACCACGATATTTATTGCAGCATTATCAACAACAGCCGAATTATGAAAAGATCCCAAATGTCCATTGACTTATGAATGGATAAAGATGGGTATGTATATATACAATGAAATATTACTCAGCCATAAAAAGGAATGAAATCTGCCATTTGCAGCGACATGGATGGAGCTAGAGAAAATTTTGCTAAGCGAAATAAGTCAGAGAAAGACAAATACCATGTGATTTCACTCATGTGCAATTGAAGATATAAAACAAACAATCATGGGAGAAATAGAGAGGAAAACCAGGAAACAGACTCTTAACTATAGAGAATAAACCGATGGTTACCAGAGGGGAGCTGGGTGGGGGGATGGGTTAAATAGGTGATGGGGGTTAAGGAGGGCACTTGTGATGAGCACTGGATAAGGTATGGAAATGCTGAATTGATAAATTGTACACCTGAAACTAAAAACAAACAAACAAAATCTTCCTAGCTCTGCTATGTACAGAATTTGGTATTTTATACTACAATTTCTTCTGTGCTATATACTTATCATGTTTAGAATTTGATCTATCGATTCCATGCTTACCTGGGAAACACTTATAGAACAAACTGGGATAAGTTTCTAAATTTCAGTGTTTTGTTTTACACTAATGTCTTCTGGATCTGAGTCTTTATGACTGGGTCTCATTTGTACATTATCTTACAGATGAAAAGGTTAAACTGAATACGCTCATGAAAAATGTAGATCCATTCAAAGGTGAGTGAAACCTTATGGGAAAAAGTCATTATATTCTGATGCTTCTGTTATGTTTTTAAACATTTTATTCCTATATTACTGACATTCTTCTTCTTCTTGGTATGTTAATGCTATCTTTTATACAATGATCCAGATTACTTTTGGGCTATATGCTTTTTGAGCAAAATTACTGAATTTTTACATCTTAGTAAAATATCATGTGTTCGCTGGAATTTTTTTCAATACTGCATATCACTTTCCATTGTTTGAACAGCCAAAAATCTATGTTACCACAATAATTGGCATAATAAAACATTGGTATAAATCTTTTTTTCTGAATAATTTATCACATAGTCAAATAAAAAGTGATAGATGCCATCTTTATAGAATTATTTATATAAGTAGTTCTGGTCTCTTATACAACTCCCATTTCACAGTGTCGACTTATCCCACTTTTATAAGAGCATTCAAAATGTATTTAAAGTGAATTTTTTCCTCTCTAGAATTATGAGATTTAGTTGTTTTTTATATTCCCTTAGAGTCTTGACTCAGCACTTTTGTCAACCCTGCTCTCAATTAATTTCTGCAATTAAACTTAGATGAAATTCATAATTTAGAATCATTTATCACTCTGAAAACTGAAGTTTTTCATCAGTCATAATTTCCATCTTTTCAAAGGAATCAAGATTCATGTTGATGAAATAGGTGATCTTTTGAAAAACAGGGATAGAACTCACACCTAAGGAATGCTGGAAGCTGCTAAAAACTCTGCCAGTTACTTGTGAGCATTTCTGATACTTCTGTGGCCTTTAGGAGAATGTAGTTTGAGTGTATATATTGTTGGGGTAGTTGGAGAATCATTAAACTTTTACTAAGTATATATCTATAGTCAATATATTGATTGAGCACTTCTTAGGTTATGGGATTAAAGATAAAAATCTTTGCCTTCAAGGAGGCTATTGTAGGGGATAAAGCTGACTGTACTGGGATTTAGCTTGAGAACTTCGTAAAGAAATTGAGATTTTTAAATTGATAAATTTTAGTTTAGGATATTGACTTTGAAATGTCTGACAGTCCTAACGCATTGAGAGAAAGAAGTTGCGGGCAGGGAGAGAAAGTCGTGTAAAAAATGTCAAATCAAAGAGATACAAAGTTTCAGAATGGTAAAATTGATAAATTTAAAACCTTACTCTATTCCTTCCCTTTATTCTTAAAACCAAGAAAGAGAAGGATGTGTGGATAAGAAATTAGACAAATTTGTAAGGCTAATCATGTGACATTGTTGTCTTTATGAAATAGTCTGGGGGCTAAGTCTGGGTGGCTCAGTTGGTTAAGTGTCCAACTCTTGGTTTCGGGTAGGGTCACGATTGTGGGGTCCTGGGATAGAGCCCAGTGTGGGGAGTCTGCTTCCCCTCTCTCTTCCTCTGCCCCTACCCCACTCATGCACTCTCTTTCTCTCTTTCTCAAATAAATAAATAAATCTTAAAAAGAAAAAAAAGAAATAGTCTGTTATTCTTGTTATGAATTGCTGTGTCACTTTCTCCATGACATCAATTATGACTTCTCTTATAGCTGATGGAAAGGTGTATCATAGTCGGTTGCTAGATGGTTTAAAGACTTTCCAAGGTGAGTGATAAGCATAATAAGATAAGAATAAAAATAAGACAAAAATAAGAAATCCAGTAAAAATGAGATCTTGAAATTTCATGTTTCTTTTTGGAAATCCTTTTAATTGCTTAATAATAACAATAGATAATTTCTCTTGATTATAATGCCAGGCACTGTCCTAAATACTTTGCATCTAAAAAGTCATTTAATTATCACAAAAGTCCTAAGAGATATGTACTTAATATTAGCACCACTTTACAGGTGGGAGATATTGATGCACTTGCCAAAGGTCACACAATTTTAACACTGGAAGAGTATTTGAACCCATATTCTTAACCACTCTGTGATATTTAACAGTTAGGTTATTGACCTTTTTCATTCTCCTTTATGACTTGTAACTCAAGTTCAAGTAACCAGTAAATTTGTAGAAATAGTTTACTGTTACAGTGGCAGATTTCAAAATCAGTAGCCAGAATTATGGCTGTTGTTTCTGACACGTCCACCCATTATGAATAAGAAATGAAGAATGAGTAATTGGCCTCACTCATTTTCTTTGCTTTAAATGTCTATAACGGGACGCCTGGGTGGCTCAGTGGGTTAAAGCCGCTGCCTTCGGCTCAGGTCATGATCCCAGGGTCCTGGGATTGAGGCCCGCATTGGGCTCTCTGCTCAGCAGGGAGCCTGCTTCCTCCTCTCTCCTCTCTCTCTGCCTACTTGTAATCTCTCTCTCTGTGTCAAATGAATAAATAAAATCTTTTTAAAAAATAAAATAAATAAATAAATAAATAAATAAATAAATAAATGTCTATAACGAATTTTGACAAGGTGTCTTATAACGTGTAAGGGACATGTTCTTTTCTTCACATTCCCCAGCCCTGCCTCCTGCCCCCTTAGTTTTCCTTGAACATCTGCATTGCAGCTTTGCTTTTTCCCCTCCCACCAGGGTTTGGTGCATAGACTTAACTAGAATTCTTTTAATTTTAGACATAGTTTCACATTTTTTTCACCTCTTTCTTTATTAAGGTGGGAAAATTTTAGAGAATAAAATAGAAACCATTCTGGAAAACTTGAACTATGACCTTGAAAAGAAAGAAATCCAAGATCTACGCAATCATCTGAAAAGTGACAGTGAGTATTTCATTTATCACTTACACTTCCTGTCAGAAAAATCTTTGAAATCTCCTCAGGATATCTGAATACTCTTATTCAATTTCACTTAGAAAGTTGGAAGTACTTATAGAATTATAATCCTTGAAGATGAGAAATATGACTTCTGGTTATTATTCTCAATATTGTTAGAGGACCCGTAGGACAAATTTAGCTAGGAAAAACAAAACCAGCACTTCAGAGGAAAACAACAGAAGTTACCAAAATAGATGTCAGCAAAGGTCAGAAATTGACAAAACCAAGTGAGGAGGTAAAAAAAGGTTTGGAATTGTTTAGTATGTCATGTACAACTAGAGGCGATCATCTCATTTAACAAATATGAATATCATATTGGGTTAAAATAGAGGCTCAGTGATACCTGACTTTAGACCAATAATATGGCACCAAAGAAATATCTGTTAAGTGAAAAGGATCAGATGGAAAAGAATTAAAGATCTAATTTAGTGTTTGTTAAAACACCCTCTTTAGAATTCTATAATGTGGTTGGATATAAAAGAAAATGTTTAAATCAACAAATTTCCTCTATGTGAGGAATGACAACTTGGAAGATTTCATGGAAAAAAAGGGATCCTATTCCCAATAGCAATACATATTTTGTTTACATGTGATTTATGATTTGTATTTCAGATAATGGAAAGATTGCACTGAACTCCTTTATGGGTACAGCAAATTTATTTTCTGGTGAGTGTGAAGTAATGATGAAAAGATGTAAAATCAAGGTCCTTTGTTGTATGAACATACCATATTTTAATTGTATATCCCAGTATTCCAAAACTATACACAAACTTTATTTTACCAGTATGCTGATGACATGTTTGTTTTTAAGAATAGAGATAGTATTACCTGTGGTTTTAGAAGGATCATTTTCTTAAGAAGTGTATTTTATTATAGGCTGGTTGGCTTGTCCCTATTTTTTTTAGAGCATTAATAAAAACATTCTTTTGACAAGCCTTAAAGGAAACATGTTATCTTTTAACCCCTTCTTGTGATGCAGTTAGGTAGGCCCCATTGTGTCCTTGCTCTTCTGCCGTTGCATCTCTAATGAGCTGAGACACTGCTGTTGTATTATAATTACCTTAAAGTAGAATTATTATATATGAAAATTCACATATCACATTTCCCATCTGTTTAAAAGTGGTAAAATTAATGCCAGTGACACACAACTTTATCTGGAAGATGTAGGGATTGAATTAACAAGGAGAGAAAGCCAGGAGCTGCTGAACATATTGCCATTGGATGGTAAGCATTTCAGGCATTGCACTGGATTTCAGAGAGTATTTAGTTATTTTATAAAATTCTGAAGGTGTAACTCTTTAAAGTGCTATTAAAAATTTTTAAAGGAATGACATCAGCAACATGGCATGTAAATTGTCCCTCTTCTTTAATCCTCCTTTTTGATCAATGATTTGGACACCCACACCCAAGCAAGAGTGTTTTGGGAACTAGCACCTTACTCCAAGGGACCCAGGAAGAGCCTCGATCACCAGGGCAGCTGGTAAAAGACAGGCAAGCTCCATACAGGGCTGCAGAACCAACACAGTGAGCAAAATTGCCTACACCTCTCTCATGCTTTGTGGCAAAGATCAGGTGAGCGCTGACCAGGGCGTGAGAACTTGCAGAAGAAGTCCAGCCTTTCTGGAAGGAGACTCCAGCACACCATCAGAAAAAAAAGAAAGAAAAATGAGCTTGGCCACAGTGGAGGCAGTAAGAGAAACTTTCCTGGCACCACTCTCCCCCAAAGGAGTGATACATGGGCCACAGTGACCTCTCCCACAGGGGAAGGGAAAGTAGTGAGTGAGTGCTTAGCTGCCCCAGCAGAGCAGGACCAGCTGGGAAAACCCATTTCTCTCCACCAGCACCCCAGGGCACTAAGCAGGAGCTCTCTGACTGGGAAGGAGGCAGAGATGAATTTCACTTGGCATCAAGAGATTGTGCCCAGCAGGAAGTTGACCCATGAGCCTCTGGGAGTACCAGACCTTGGGATCTCCCTGTAGTTGTCAGGCATCTCCAGTGCTCAGATGCTAAACCCACACCTCCCCCTATTCTGCTGCTAGCTCCTTGTGCAAGGGTCACAAGTGCATCCTCCGGAGGAGCTACATCAGTAAGCATGCTCAGAAACAAGCTACCGGGAGTCGCGAGGGGGGAAGCCATAAACTTGAGCTATATCGCCACCTAGCGGAAAACAAAAGTTTTCAACAGCCAACCTAGTGAATTTTAAGAACCAGAAAAAATCACAAAAACTTAAAATTTTGCCACAAAGGCATTCTGATAAGAGTAAGGTAACATCTCCTTGTGGTTCTGATTTGCATTTCCCTGAGATATCACCTTACACCTGTCAGAATGGCTAGAATCAAAAAGACAACAAGTGTTGACAAGGATGTGGTGAAAAAGGAATCTTTGTGCACTATTGGTGGGAATGTAAATTGGGGCAGCCATGGTGGAAAACAGTATGAAGGTCCCTCAAAAAATTAAAGGTAGAAATACCATATAATCCAATAATTCTACCACTGGATATTTGCGCAAAGAAACAGAAACACTAGTTTAAAAAGATATGTGCACACTTATGTTTATTGCAGCATTATTTACAATAGTCAAGGTATGGAAAGAGCCCAAGATTGACAGATGAATGGAAAAAAAGATGTGGTATTAACACACAATGTATTATTACTCAGCCATAAAAAAATGAAATATTTTCATTTGCAACAACATGGATGGACCTAGAGGGTATTATGCTAAGTGAAATAAGTCAGACAGAGAAAGACAAATACCATTTGATTCCACTCATACATGAATCTAAAAAAAAAAGATTAAGCAAACAAAAAGCAGAATCAGACCTATAAATACAGAGAACAAACTGATGGTTGCCAGAGAGGGAAAGGTGGGAGATGGGCAAAATGGGTGAGGGGGAGTAGAGTAACTGGAGATACAGGCATCCAGTTATGAAATGATTAAGTCACAGGTACAGCATAGGGAATATAGTCAATGGTATTATAATAGCATTGCATGGTGACAAATGGTAGCCACCCCTGTGGTTGAAGAATGTTCTTTCTATCCCTACTTTCTTTAGGGTTTTTATCAAGAAAGGATGCTGTATTTTGTCAAATGCTTTTTCTGCATTTATTGAGAGGATCATATGGTTCTTATCCTTTCTTTTGTTAATGTAGTGTATCAGTGTTGATTCATTTGTGGGTGTTGAACCACCCCTGCAGCCCAGGAATAAATCTCACTTGGTCGTGGTGAATAATCCTTTGAATGTACTGTTGGAACTGATTAGCTAGTATCTCATTGAGAATTTTTGCATCCATGTTCATCAGGAATATTGGTCTGTAATTCTCCTTTTTAGTGGGGTCTTTGGTTTGGGGATTGAGGTAATGCTGGTCTCATAGAATGAGTTTGGAGGTTGGCAGAAGAATGAAAGTGGACCACTTGCTTATACCATAGACAAAAATAAACTCAAAATGGATGAAAGACCTAAATGTGAGACAGGAATCCATCAAAATCCTTGAGGAGAACACAGGCAACAATCTCTCTAACCTCAGCTGCAGCAACTTCCTACTAGACATGTCTTCAGAGACTAGGGAAACAAAAGTAAAAATGAACTATTGGGACTTCATCAGGATTAACAGTTTCTACACAGCAAAGGAAACAATCAACAAAACCAAAAGCCAACCTATGGCATATGAGAAGATACTTGCAATTGACATCAGATAAAGGACTGCTATCCAAAGTCTATAAAGAATTTGTCAAACTCAACACCCAAAAAACAAAAAATCCAGTTAAGAAATTGTCAGAAGACATGAACAGACATTTCTCCAAAGAACACATATGAATGGCTAACCCGCAAAAAAATGCTCAATGTCACTCAGCATCAGGGAAATACAAATCAAAACCACAATGAGATACCACCTCACAATGGTCAGAATGGCTACAATGAACAAGTGATGAGTGATGACAGATGTTGGCGAGGATGTGGAGAAAGGGGAACCCTCTTACACTCTTGGTGAGAATGCCAACTGCTACAGCCACTTTGGAAAACAGTATCAAGTTTCCTTAAAAAGTTAAAAATAGAGCTACCCTACAACTCAGCAATTGCACTACTAGGTATTTATCCAAAGAATACAAGCATATTTGAAGGGGGATGTGCACCCCAGTGTTTATAGCAGCAATGCAGTGGAATGGTGAGGCTGGGAGGCTGGGAGTAGTAGAAGTATGGAGAGATGTTACTTAAGGATCCATATTTACGAGTGGATAAATGAGTCCTGAAGATGTGGTACACAGTATGGTGATTATAGACAACAAACTGTATTGTAAACATTAAAAATTGCTAAGTAGCCAAATCTTAATCGTTCCCAACACAAAAAGAAACAATAATTATTTGACATGATAGAGGTATTAGCTAATGATACAATGGCAATCATATTACAATATAAATGTTTCAAATCAATATACCTTAATAAACTTTATAATCTTTGTGTCAATCATAACTCAATGTTTAAAAAATAAGAGAAAAATAAGTGTAGAAAGAGTCACTTCTGACATAAAATATTCTGTCCTTACCATTTAAATCTTAATTTGGGAATAATGTTCTCTTTGGGTATTGCTGTTATGGATAAACATTTTTAAATGTTGGAACCAGCATCCATAACAAGTCTAAAGCCAGAGATAGGAAGAAGGTGATAAAACAGTTGTAGAAGGGAAAGAAAGGACATTTTAGAAAAAAAGAAAAGAAAAAATCTGTTTCAATGTGTTGGAGTTGCACCAATAGTACGTCAGATGCTAGAGAATGAATAGTTACCTTAAGAATCTTCGTCATTCACAAAGGTAGTGATCCTCAGGGGCACGTGCACCCGAATGTTTATAGCAGCAATGTCC
>LNAC01000306.1:1978824-2097317 GCA_002007465.1 Ailurus styani | reverse complement strand
TTCACAGACCTGTACCCCTTGGGCAAAGAATAAAAATAAAATTAAAAAAAAAAGAATCTTCATCATTTCTTTGCTTCCTTCTTTGGATTATATTTTGGATTGTTATAACAAATAATAACTTACAAAATCTAAAAATACGTATTACTGTTTTCTCAGTTTCCACTTCTTGGTAAACTAAATTGACCCTTTTGTTACAGATAATAAAATGGTGTATAAGAATAGATTGATGGATGGAGTGAAGACATACAGAGGTGAGTGAGAAGCATGCTGGGGAAGAGAAAACATCTTCAAGCTTTTGCGTTTACTTTTCTAAAATCTCTCTTATTTCTCAATGATTATACTGCTAATTCTGTTACTCTATTTTTTAACAAGCTGGCATTTTTAATTGTATACAATCATATGTGGGAAAATTGCCTATGCTATTTTGTCATTGTTGCACACTTGAAGTCTTACTTAATGGCAAGAAATTTGTGTATTGCTTGTCTCTTTGCTGTAACTCACCTGTCTTACCTACTGTGCTTTCATCTGGGTAAACTCACCCTAGAAATTACTGTTTATTTTAGTATTTTCTGGGAAACTGACAAGGAGAAATTTTCTACTCCTAATCCTTAACTAATTCTTTTGATCATTCCAAGACCTTTATGGTGACATTGCTTTTTACTTCCTGTTTGTTTTGGTTGATTTATATGACCGAACATTTTGTCCCTCTCTGGAATAAATACAAATTTATTTTATTTCTATCTCTTTCTTTCTTTTTTTTTTTAAAGATTTTATTTATTTATTTGACACACAGAGAGAGATTACAAGTAGGCAGAGAGGCAGGCAGAGAGACAGGGAGAGGAGGAAGCAGGCTCCCTGCTGAGCAGAGAGCCCGATGCGGGCCTCGATCCCAAGACCCTGAGATCATGACCTGAGCCGAAAGCAGAGGCTTTAACCCACTGAGCCACCCAGGCGCCCCCTATCTCTTTCTTTCTTAAGGAGGAAAGGTTAATGTCAATAAACTAGACGATGTTCTTGAAAACATGGGATTCTCACTTGAGGAGGAAGAAATTGAGGAACTGTGTACTCACCTGCCAATTGATGGTGAGCATTTCAAGTACACAGTGCTCTGTAAGGAGATTTTTGTTTTCCTGTGGGAACCTCTCAAACATACTTATTAATTTCATGGAAAAACCAAAAGTTTATAGAGATCCAATCCTAAAGAATGGAAATATACTGTCTTAATATTAATAGGTAAAATATCAATAATTGTTCATATTGCTACTTGCAGAGTTCCTATGCCAGAGAATACCAAAACGAAATGACAGTCAGGGTTGGGATCAAATAAACATTTAAAAATAAAACAAAAATTACATTGGAGAGGTGGGAGAGAAAATTATATTCTTTTGAGGGGTGGGAGAGAAAATTGTAAAGGATTTCAGAGGGCAATGAAAAGAAATGGGGGGAAGAGTGCTGGAAACTGTTAAATGTTATTTGTACTATTGAAAAATATATACAATATATATCTAACAATTACGTTAAATAAATTCACAGGTATTAAGCTTTAAACTACACAGAAATTACCCACCCTCTCAAGACTATGATCAAATAGGTCTTAGGAAGAGCCCATGAATCTTAATTTTAAATAAGCAACCCTCACTACAGTTAATGTGTTGAAATAGCTAAACTTTGGAGCACCTGGGTGGCTCAGTCAGTTAAGCGTCTGCCTCCAGCTCAGATCATGATCCCAGGGTCCTGGAATTGAGCCCCACATCAGGCTCCCTTCTCTGAGGAGAGCCTGCTTCTCTCTCTCCCTCTGCCCACCCCCACCCACTTGTGCGCTCTCTCTCTCTCTCCCAAAAATAAATAAAATATTTAAAAAAGAAATAGCTAACCTTTGTCATATAAAGAAAATATGTATTAACAAATTTATGAAAAAAATTTTTGTGGTATTCGTACTTTTTTAAGATTTTATTTTGAAAGAGAGCAAGCAAGAGAGAACATGAGAGCAGAGGGAGAGAGGTAGAGGGAGATGGAGAAGCAGACGCCCCACTGAGCAGAAAGACCGATGTGGGACTCAGTCCCAGGACCGTGGGATCATTACCTAAGCTGGAGGCAGCCATCTAACCAACTGAGCCACCCAGGCACCCCATGGGATTAGTACTTTTTGGCATGATTTTTAGCAACAGCATCTGATTGGGGCACTCTGTGTAACTCTTAGTATCTTGAGCATCTTAACATCTTTAGCATCTTGAAATGATTCTATAGCTGATTAATAGTTTGATAAGCATCCTAAAAGTGTTGGTTTACCTTAACCTTATCTAATATGATCTGATAATGCTTAAAATCAAGACCTCCTGCTTTTCAAAAAGGTGGTCTCCTATTTCTTTTCTAATTCTAACCCTTTTTTCATAACTCTGTAACATATGAATCAAGCAAGACTATATAAAACTCCTGTTGGAATTGGAATATGGTCCCACCCTAAATTGTCTAGAGGGCAATCTAACTGAATGTCTCAAAATAAATATTATTGCCTCTGCTCAGTAAAGGTACCAAGAACTGAGTTTTTAAAAACATAACGAAAGAAACAAAGATACAATGATAAAGAGATCCAAGGAACAGAGAGATAGTAAAAGCACTTTAAATAAATTTCTGTTTTAATGCAATGCTCTATGGTTTGGTCTGAAATTATTCACTTCAGTAATTGCTGCCACAGAAGCAGAGACTTAATGTTGTTTGCTTTGTATTACCAGCACTGAAAATAGGGCCTGGCATATAAGGAGGCATCCAGCAAATATTTGGCAAGTTAAAAAATGGAAAAATCAGCCTACACCTAGGTGTTGACTGAGATCTTCCATTCTGGAACACTGACACGTCTTGACACACCCTTAGCTACTGGTAGCCACTGAAAACAAAGAAGGCAGCTTAGATAATCACAAAGGTTTGAGACAATGAGGAGCTCAGGCTAAGCTGAACAGTAAGGTTTGTCTCCTACATGAGACTAGTCTAGCAAGACATTGATCGATGAATGGATAAAGAAGATGTGATATATACATATATATCACATATATAAATTTTATGTGGAGTATGTATATACACATACAATTTATATATATATACTATATAATATAATATATAATATTATAATATATAATATATATTTAAGGAATATTATTCAGCCATAAAAAAGAATGAAATTTTGTCATTTGCAACAACATAGATGGAGCTACAGAGTATTATGCTAAGTGAAATAAGTCAGGAAAAAAATAGTATATGATTTCACTCATATATGGAATTTAAGAAACATAACAAACAGTAAAGGGAAAAAAATAAGAGAGAGATAAATTAAGAAACAGACTCTTAATTATAGAGAACGAACTGATGGTTACTAGAGAGGGGAGTGAGGGGTTAGGTCAACTAAGTGGTGGGGATTAAGGGGGGCACTTGTGATGAGCACAGGGCACTTGTGATGAGCAAGAAATGTTAAAGGAACTTCTTCAAATTTAAACAAAAGGATCCTAATTAGTAACAGGAAAACATATGAAAATATAAATTTCACTACTAAAGGTAAACAGTTAATTTCAGAGTATTCTAATGTAATAGTAGAAGATAAATCACTTACTAATCTAGTATGGACATTAAAAGACAAAAGTATTAAAAATAATTATAACTATATTAATTTGTTAGTGAATACACAGGTAAAATATGTAAGTTGTGAGAACAAAAACTTTATAAAATGGGGGAGAGTAAAAATGTATACTTTTGGTATGTATTAAGTTCTTATAGGGCTAAAGTAGACTGTTATAAATATGTTTTATGTAAACCTCATAGTGACCACAAAGCAAAAACCTGTAGTGGATACACAAAAGATAAAGAGAATGGAATGTAAGCATACCACTAAGAAACTAATCAAACTACAAAGGAAAAGACCAAGAGAAGAAAGGATCGAAGGAATTTTGAAACAGCCAGAAAATGATTATTAACAAAATGGCATTAGGGCACAAACTCTCAGCTATAAGACAAGTAAGGTCAGAGGACCTAATGTAAATCATGGTTGATAACACTATATCATTGAAATTTGCTAAGAGCATAGAAAATTTAAATGTTCTCACACACACAAAAAGATAAATATGTGAGGTGATAGATGTGTTAGTTAACTAGATGGGGGATTCCTTTCATGCATATGTATATCCAATTACCATGATGTACACCTACATTATAATTTTATTGGCTAATTATACTTCAATAAAGCCAATATAAGAAAAAGTGAAAATAATTTCTCTTCTTCCATTCTGATAAATGAGGAACACAAAAAGAAAGTTGAATGAATAGAATAGATATACCTACCATATTTAGATTTTTTTCTTTTTTCAACCTTGTGCTTATATAGTGTGAAAATAAAATATCTTTCTCTGATTGACTTACTTCGTTCAGCATAATACCCTCTAGTTCCATCCACGTCATTGCAAACGGCAAGATTTCGTTTCTTTTGATAGCTGCATAGTATTCCATTGTATATATATACCACATCTTCTTTATCCATTCATCTGTTGATGGACAGAAAAAACAACTTTGGGCAACTGGTAAATCCTTATACTTTACTCCACAGTTTAAGAATTTTATGTAACGGGGACCTGTATTAGTCTACTCAGATTGCCATAACAAAATACCATAGTCTGTGACTTACACTACAGAAATTTATTTTCTCACAGTTCTGGATACAGGGAAATCCAAGATCAAGGTACAAGCTGATTCAGTTCCTGAAGGGGATTTTCTTCTAGGCTTTCAGAGCCTGTCTTCTCACTCTGCCTTCACATGGCAGGGAGATAGAGAAGGTGGAGAGAGACAGGGAGAGACACAGGGGGAGAAACAGAGAGACAGAGAGAGAAAGGGCTGTCTTCCTCTTCTTATAAGATCATAGTTCTATCAGATTAGGCCCTTACCCTTATGACCTCACAACCTTAATTACCTCCTAAAGACCTTATCTACAAATAGTCATATCAGAGGTTTGGGCTTCAAAATATGAATTTGAGGAGGCACAATTCAGTACAATTCAGTTCATAGCAGGACTATATCTAAATTTCGTCTTGCCTTGTAGGAGAGAGGAGAGTTAAACTGGATAAACTTCTGGATGAAGTGCATGAACTTCTGGGTGAGTGAGAAGAAATTATAATAAGGCATAATAAAAATAATCTCTTAATATTTAAGAAAAGAAGTTGTTTTTAAAGTATTTTCTGTTATTCTACCCATGATATATTAATCCTGTCATTATATCTCTCTTAACTGGTGATGTATATATAACTGAAGAAACAATCTTATAAAATAAATGTTATTCATTATTATAATCAGTTGTTACCTACATCTTATTCAAAAGGCCACAGTGTAATGCATAAATAACAACCCCTATGTTCTTTAGTTTTTCAATAATATAATTTTATTTCCTACTGTTCTAATAGCAAAATGCCAAGGCATATTACACATATAGGTAATATAACCATGTGAACAAGCTCATAATTTAGGCAAAAATAAAATAATAGAGCAAATATTACATGCTGGCAGAATTATTTACACCAGTTAATTTAGTGGGCTATTAAAACACCCAACTTTCTGCATCCTGTACCTTGTTCCCAACATCGATGAACCGCCTTTTACCAAAAAGAAGTTCTATTTCTGAATCTCCCCTCTAATTTTCTGTGATTAGACAACACTTAATGTTTCCATTGCTTTTTATCCTATATTTGAGAATGATGCTACACAAAAATAGTTGATGATGATGATCATTTAAAGCTTGAAATCTGACCTTTTACCTTTGTTTCCTTTTTTAAGGGGAAGAAGTTAACACTGAAGACCTGGAGAATATTCTGAAAAACATAGGGTTAAGACTCAGCCTGAAGGAGAATGCTGTGTTGATGAAAAGTTTGCCACTTGATGGTGAGTGTTTAATTTGCCAATGAGGTGTTCATCCATCCAGTAAAAGCTAATTGGTTGCCATTATACTACACATAATACTAGTCTCTGAGTTACAAAGATGAAGAAGACAAAGTCCAGGTCCTAAAAGCACTCAGTGTAGAGATGGACAGCATATACAAAACAAAAACAAAAACAAAAACAAATGCTATGCACTATGATATGTGCTATAATGTTAATAAATATCTATATTGCTGTGAAAGTACAAAGGAGATATTGACCAACTATACCTGGATTCTCTAAGGCTTCACACAGAGTGGTCATTACTTCAAACAGGACTGAAAAGTTTGATGGTAGGAGGTGCCAAGAACTAAAAATAAAAGCACTGAAAAAGGCAAAGAGACATACCCGACCATGGCAAGTTTGAGGAATCATGTACAATATCATGCTGATCTAATGCAGAGAACACGTTGACATTATGTAGAGAAATACTTTATTAATTTGACTCAATCTGATCAATAATTCAGGTATAATGTATCTGTGAAATAGGTTAATAACAGTGCCTATCTATGATGATGGTGAGGATAATGATGGCTATGGAGATATAAGAAATATTTTAAATATTTAAAATATAAAATAAAGATATTGGTTATTATTATTAATATTAATTATTATCATCCACTATTAGTTATAGTGGATGGAAGACCATAAAAGGTGAAAACTGAGCCTGAAAGGGGAAGCAAGCAAGAAGGCCACTCCAAGGACACTCAGTTGGCTCAGTCAGTAGAGCATTCGACTTTTGATCTCAGTGTTGTGAGTTTGAACCCCACGTTGGGTATAGAGATTACTTAAAAATAAAATCTTTAAAAAAAAAGAAAAAAGGTAGCCACTTCATGTCACAAAACTGTAAAAGGCTCAGGAAGTGGAGGCACCTGTTACCTCCGAAGTCAGGAATGTGAGTATGGTTGAAAATAGAAGAATTGGTAGAAAGGCTTTAAAAGGAGCAACATGATCTACAGATCCCCTTCCTCGCTCCACAGCTAAGCAAGTATTTCTTATCCGTGCTACATGGAGATTTACTCTCTGGAGAGGTTAAACTAGAAAGATTCTGACACATCAGACACAGCCAAGTTTGGGAGTGAATTTTCTAATGAAACAGGGGGATTAAGTAATTCTCAACGAATTGCATGTGAGATCTTCCAAGTCATCTTCTCCCACCACCCTCCCTAGATGCTGGCAATGAATTCCAATATCCTTTATTCAGATACTGACGTCTTGACCCTACAATGAAAAGATGTTTGTGCTACTAAAACAAAAACACCTCACCAAGAATCATCTGACATATAAGAAAAGTCTGTTACATAAAAGACAGAAATAAGAACTAGCAGCAAAGAAGGAACTTGGAGGAAATATGGTAATCGCCTTTTATGCATGGGGGAAATGTTCCCAAACCCCCAGTGGATGCCTGAAACCATGGATAATACCAAACTTTCCATATATGTTTTTTCCTATACATACATACCTATCATAAAGTTTAATGTATAAATTAGGCACAGTAAGAGATTAGCAAATAATAAAATAGAGCAATTATAACAATATACTGTAATATTTCTCTGTCTCTCTCAGTATCTTATTGTACTGTATTCACCCTTCTTCTTGTGATGATATGAGATGATAAAATGCCTACATGATGAGATAAAATGAAATGAATCATGTAGACGTTGTAATGCAGCGTTAGGCTACTATTGGCCTTCTGATGACACATCAGAAGGAAGGTCACCTGCTTACAGACCGCAGTTGACACAGGTAACTGAAACCAGGGAAAGCAGAACTGCAGATAAGTAGGGAATACTGTAGTCAAAGGAGAAAGCAGAAAAATAATTCAAAATAATTTTAACTAATATCTTCAGAAAGATGAGAAAATCCCTAGTTATGAAACAAGAAAAGGAGGCTATGCAACAAGATAGGAAGCACTGTGGAAAAGAAGCACTTAAAATAAAAAAATTTTTTTAAAACTTTTTGGGGAAAAAAGCTGTAGAAATTTAGAAATTCAGTGGGTGGAAGGGCTAGAAGATGAATTTGAATATTGGAAAAAAAGACAAAAGAGATGGAAAATGGAAAAAAGATAAGAAAATTAATCCTAGAAATACAACAACTAAATAATAGAAGTCCCAAAAAAGACAAAAGAAAGAAAATAGAGGAAAAAATTATGAAATAAATCATATTTTTAAAAGTCTCCAAATTGGAAAGAATGTGACTCCAAATTGAAAGGGCTCACCAAGTACCAACCACAATGAGTAGAAAAAGACTCACACCAGAGTATGTTGTGAAATATCAGAACACCAGAAAGAAAGGGATTTAAAAAGTTTCCAAAGAGAAAGAAGCAGGTCACTTAGAAAGCTTGGGGTATGTGAATGGTACTAGACTTCACAACCCCTGAAGATGAAAGACAATTGTGTAATACCTTCAAAATTATTAGAAAAATTTTTCCAACCTGGAATTCTGTATCCTGCTAACACATCCATCAAGTGTGAGAATAAAATTCGTATTATTACATATTTCAAAATAAGACATTTTCTGAGAAGAGCTTCAGAAAACAATTTTCTATGTAAATCTCATTTCTTAAGAAACTATTTTGGGGGGACACCTGGGTGGCTCAGTCAGTTAAGCATCTGCCTTTGGTTCATCATGATCTCAGGGTCCTGGGATCGAGTCCCACATCAGGATCCCTGCTCAGCGAGGAGTCTGCTTCTCCCTCTGCCTGCGGCTCCCCCTGCTTGTGCTTTCCTCTCTGGCTCACTCTCTCTGACAAATAGATAAACAAAATCTTTAAAAAAGAAAAAAAGAAAAACTACTCTGGGAGGAGAGATATCACCAACATGGCGGAGTAGGAGACCCTAGCGTCCTTCCCCCAACAAAGATCAACAATTAGACAGTTATCCACAGGTGTGCCTGGGTGGTTCTGTCCATTAAGCTTCTGCCTTCGGCTGAGGTTATGATCCCAGAGTCCTGGAATCAAGCCTCACATCAGGCTTCCTGCTCAGCGGGAAGTCTGCTTTTTCTCCCTCTGCCCCTGCTCTCTCGCTCACTCTCAAGTAAATAAATAAGATCTTTAAAAAAAAATAGACAGTTATCTGCAAATGAAAATAACCGGGAGAGACCTCAGGAGTCCACTTAAAAACCTTAAGCGGACGCCTGGGTGGCTCAGTGGGTTAAAACCTCTGCTTTCGGCTCAGGTCATGATCTCAGGGTCCTGGGATCGAGGCCCGCATCGGGCTCTCTGCTCGGCAGGGAGCCTGCTTCCTCCTCTCTCTCTCTCTCTGCCTGCCTCTCTGCCTACTTGTGATCTCTCTCTCTCTCTGTCTCTCTCTCTCTCTCTCTCTCTCTGTGTGTCAAATAAATAAATAAAATCTTTAAAAAAAAGTTTAAAAACCTTAAGCAACACAGTGGAGCAAAAACAAACAAAACCCTGAGAATAACCACAAAAAAAGGGGTAAAAAGAACAGTTTTGTTTTTCCTACATCATCCCATCCCTTAGACCAGCACTTCTCACTGCCAAGAGGGAACTCCCCAGCCCAAAAGAGCTCCCCTCACAGGAAAAGGAGGGTGGGCTGCACAACTAGCTTCCGCAACATTTTGGGGCACTACACAAAGGACCTGCTTAGGTTTCACTCCACCCAGTGACCAACAAAAGTGAGACATCTAGAGATGGCTAAGAACAAGGAAAAACGGAAGGGGATCCCAGTACCAGCCACAAAGAGGGAGCACCCATAGTTCCCAGTGGCCTCATCTGCAAATGACCCCATCTGAAAATGACTCCCACAATTTTTGCTGCTGAGGACCTCAATAGCCCTTGCAAACACTAAAAATAACCCCCAGTTTTCATCACTGAGGACCTCATTACAGACCCCAGCAGACTGCTCCACAGAGGATCCCAGCAGGTTTGCTGCTGAAGAAACCCGCTGTCAAAACAGCCACTTCAGACTTCCTGCAGATTTTGCCACTGAAGCTTTCACTCCACAGGTTTTTGTGCTTGCAGAAGCCAGCCAGCCTCATCACTAGGAGTGTATATGCAGCCAGCCCCTGCTGTTATAGATGCACCTGCAGTCAACCCCCCCACACACAGCTGAGCATGTGCAAACCACTAGCTCTAGACACCACTACCACCTTCCCTGTTCCCTAGCCACTGGACCTGTGGGTGCTTCCAAGGACCCCAAAAGCCCTTGAAGCCACTCTGGATCTCCCACAGCTCTCACCAAGAAACATGAAGTTTTTGACATTGTGGACCCCAGAAATGTAAGCAGACAAGACACCACATACCCCCAGACCTGGAGCCACCACACATCTCCTCACTTGGCACCATATGCCACTAGACCCAGAGTCACGACTCCAGTACAATCTTATAGACGGTAAAGGTCTTTTCTTACCAAAAACAGTCCATAAAGTCTGGAAGAAGAGACTGCTTCTTTACATGCACAGACACACAGACAAGCCTACAGGGATCATGAAGAATTAGGGAAACATGACACCAGCAAAGGAACACAGTAAACTTCCAATAACTGACTCCAAAGAAATGGAGATACGCAAATTGCCTAACAAAGAATTCAAAATAATTGTTCTAAAGGTACTCAGCTATAAGAGAACTCAGAAAAACAATTTAAGAAATGAAAACAATACAAGCACAAAATGAGAAGTTCAACAAAGAGATGGAAAATGTAAAAATGAACCAAACAGAAACTTTGGAGCTGAAAAATACAATTACTGACTTGGAAAATTCAATAAAGAGCTTAAAAACTGAACTGAGCAGCTGAACTAAGCAGAAAAAAGAATCCATGAACCTAAAGAAAGATCATTTGAAATTATGAAGAAAGATCATTTGAAATTATCCAATTAAGGGAGCAAAAAGGATGGAGAATGAAAAGGAATTTTAAAAAAGCCTATGAGACTTATAGGACACCCTTAAGAGAAAAAATCTACATAGAATTAAAGTACCAGAAAGAGAAAAGAGGGAGAAAGGAACAGAAAGCTTTTTTTTTTTTTCCACTGGATGGTAACTTCCTAAATCTGGGGAGAGATTTGAACACCCAAGTTCATGAAGCTCATAGTTGCCAATAAAAATTCAACCCAGAGAGACCTTTGCTAAAACCTAATAAAGCTATCAAAAATTAAAGATGAGGAGAGAATCTTGAAAGCAGCAGGAAAACAGAAGCTTGTTACTTACCAAGGAACCCCCGTTAGATTGTCAGCAGATTTCTGAGCAGAGACCTTGCAGGCCAGGAGAGAGTGAGATGATACATTCAAAGTGCTAAAAGAAAATACTGTCAACCAAGAATACATTAAAGTCCAGCCAAATGGTCCATCAGCAATGAAGAAGAGATATTTCCAGACAAACAAGAGCTGAGGAAGTTTATAACCTCTTGGCATGCCTTACAAGAAATGCCCCAAGGAGTTCTTCAGGCCGAAATGAAAGAAGGCTAAGAAGTAACATGAAAACATATTGAAAATATTCAGCACACGGGTAAAAGTAAGTACATAGACTAGAATCCTCTAATGTGTAACATGATCATATGTTCACCACTTAACTCTAGTATAAAGGTTAAAGGACAAAAGTATTTAAAATAACTATAGCTACAATACTTTGTTAATGGATACACAATATAAAAATGCAAATTGTGCCATCAAAAACATAAAATGTGAGGAGGGAATAAACAGGTAGAATTTTTGTAGGCAATTGAAGTTAAGCTGTTTCAGCTTAAAATAGACTTAAACAGAAGGGAGGCAAACTATACCACTGACAGAAAATCATCAGTTCACAAAAGACAGCAAGAGAGGAAAAAAGGAACAAAAGAACTACAAAATAGCTACAAACTAATTAGCATGATGACATTAGCTCCCGTGGCTAGGGAACATTATTTGAGAGAGAGCTGGAGCAGGGGTAGAGGCAGACAGAAGGAAAGAATCTCAAGCAGACTGCCCACTGAGTGAGGAGCCCAACACAGGGCTCAGGCCCACTACCCTGAGATCATAAATTGAGCTGACATCAAGAGTCAAATGCTTAACCAACTGAGCCACCCAGGTGCGTGCCTCTCTATCATGCTTATTTTAAATTCCTGGCCCTTTTATTCCAATAATTCTTATTCAAATGGAATATGTTATTCAGCTTGTTTGTTTGGTTTTTTTTAATTTTATTTTTATTCTTTGCCCAAGGGGTACAGGTCTGTGAATCATCAGGCTTACATCTTTCACAGCATTCACCAAAGCACAAACCCTCCCCAATGTCCATAGCCCATCCACCCTATCCCTACCCTCCCACCCCCCAGTAATATTCAGCTTGTTTATTTGTTTGTTGTTTGTTTTTGGAGTAGTTGTATTCCTCAGATGATGAGTTACTTTGGTCCTGTGAGCCCTTGTTCTCTTGGGACATCAATACTGTGTTTGGAAATGTGCTTTAGGTAAGGGTGTAAAGTCAGGCTGCACTCCACATCAGCCTGTTGGGTTTAAGAAGAAGGGAGGGGATGAGCCCCAGGGCAGAGAGACACAAATACTGTTGATCATTTTCCTGATTTGAAATTGTTCCAGGCACCACCTCTGGTCAGAGTTTCACCTTTAAACTCACAAGTAGAATGGGAAGAAGGCAATTTGTATAGATTGTAATCCAACAGCTCTAAAGACTTGAGAAGAGAGATGGAGGATAATATACCTGAGGCAGCTTGTCAGTCTTCACCTGTTTACATCCAGACCTCTCCAGAAGGGTTTATATGCTGCCCTGATATTACCTTCCACTTGCACTAGGGGTCTAGGCATTTGCTGCTACTTTCTGTAGAAAAAAAGGGTTGGGCAATGGTAATCTCAGAGTCATAGAGCAAAGAGGTGAGGGCAGAATTTTTTTTTAATATTTCTCTAGTTGGTCCTTTAACTGCACTTCCAGTAAGTCCTCCACTCCAGGCTATAAGCACATATGCTCACACTGGGACAGCTTTCTATCACCCGCTGGTGTCGCTGTGGCTTTTCACTTCATTCCTAGAATCCAAGTTTCTACTCAGACTTCGGTTTCTTCAGGATTGATTTCTGGGGAAGGAGCCAGGAATTCATGCTAGTGCATCATTCTATGTAGGAATAGAAAATCTATATTTGAATTTTTGTAAAATACAAAGCCTGTGATGGCAACAGATGAGATCTCACTAAGGGATTACCTTGTGGAATTTATTTTCATGGGCTTGTCTGTGAAAATATCTAAAACAATATCCATTTGATATCATGTGAAAAACATGTAGAAATGTTCAATACTAATGTTCAAAGATGTCCTATTATGGTTGTCAGGTTGTTTAGCTCGGAAATCACCCATCTCTTCTCTCACGATTCCCACTATATCTGCTGTTATCCTTGGGAATATCAGTAGGTGTGATGGTATGGAAAAGAGTAGAAAATGAGAGTTAGATGAAAAGAAAGATAGGAAAAAAGTATGGCAAGACACCACCAATAATTGTTTCAATTGTCAAATCATAAAATGGGTAGATGTACTATCTTGAGAGCTTTCTCCCATTGATCTAACTCTTAAGTTGGGATATAAACAGAAAAAAATGAGTAAAACTTTAAGAGTTATCCTTTCTGAAATTGCTAGGTTTTGAATTATTATGACAGGTCCCCTTATCAATTACTTTATTGTGTCCTATCTTACAGCTGCTGGAAAATTGTATAAACATAGATTGCTGGATGGCATAAGGTCTCTCAAAGGTAAGTGAGCAATCAGGCAAAAATGAGACTCCTTGTGTTTTACATTTACATTTTAAAATCCACCCTAATTCGGAGTAGAATTATAAAGGTAGTGTCTTACCAGAATTCACCAGACTTGCCTAATCCTTCAGTATTTTCCTTATAAATGTCTCATGAGAGCTATAGTCAAATCCTCTGGACAAAAATGAGGAGCAGATTCTGTTCTTGATGCCCGTGATAGCTTTTTTCATTTAGGTAAATTTATTGTTCTTTGATTGTACTCCCTCTAAATAATGCCTAGCACTTTTTATTTTTCATTATTGTTTGCTTTTCTCCCTCCGATCCTTTTCTTCCTTAAGGAGTGGAGCTTAATGTTAGTAAGTTAGAACCCTTCATGGAAGCTATGGGCTTTGACCTGGAAAAAGAGGAATACCTTGACCTGCTCAGCAAGCTGCCTACTGATGGTAAACTGCTCCTACAGTGAATCTTGGCATTCATATATGAGAATTTCTGAGAGTATATTTAGAGTGTATAGAAACAATAAAAAAAAAACCAGAAAGATAAGAGCCCAGTCCTCAAGAACTCATCAATTCCTGCAGTGGACTTTGAGTGCCTAATATACATAGCTATTAGGCATTTAAAAATGAAGATGACAGGTTCTCTGTCCTCAGGAGTTCACAGTCTGTAAGAAGGCTTATATGTTGACAGGTCATCATAACACTATGTGGTTGTGCTATAATATTAAAATGCATTCAGTAAGATCCTAAAGGAGGGAAAACCTAAGTTGGCTAAGTAGGGAATTGGAGAAAGACTTGTTGGGAGATATATGGAAATTCTCCAGTAAAAAAAGGCATTCCGTGGGGATCAAGGACTGTGTTTGTCATTATTTACATTATGTAATGTATAGAATTGTTGAATCACTATATTGTACACTTGAAACTAATATAACACTGTATATTAACTATATTGAAACTAAAATTAAAAAAAAAAACACCTGGGACAACCCCTAGAAAAAAACCACCCATGGGAAACTCCATCAGGTTACAAGTAGAGTGCAAATGAAGCCTATACTGACAAGTGCTTGCTTACACCCAGGTACCCCAGGATGTAGATATTTTTTGTTATTACATTTTCCAGGTATCTTGAAAGCTTACTAGAATGCCACAATGGGGATTTTGTGGTTGTGGAAGTATCAGCCGTCTCCCTGAGTACTACTTTTCAGGTCAATAAGCCCACAGGAAATAACATTAGATACCTGTTTCAGACTATAGGAAGTCTTCTGCGGGACTAATTGAAATACATGAGAATGGATGAGACATTTTCTTGTGAGGCACTAACAATCTCTCAGTCTATTCCTTCTAAATTCCCCTTTTAAGAGGAAAATACAAAATAAAGATTTAAAAAATACAAGATTAAAAAAATTTTATTAAAATTCCATTAGATTGATCAAAGTTTTTTAAATATATCATGAATGTGGGTAGTGGAAGAACGGAGCTAAGTGTCACCTATCATTCCAGTACAGAAACAGGCATTATTAATGCTGTAAGTCACATCTTTCCTATTGGAGCATTTGCCCCTTTTAAGATGCTTGTCAACCTCACAATCAATAAAATGGAGTTCTTCCTTATCTGAAAACAGATGGCTACTTTTTTTTTAAGATTTTATTTATTTATTTGAGAGAGAGAGAGAGAGCATGAACAGGGGGAAGGGCAGAGAGAGGGAGAAGCAGGCTTCCCGCTGAGCAGGGAGCCCAATGCAGAGCTCAGTCCCAGGACCCTGGGATCATGACCTGAACTGAAGGCAGACACTTAACTGACTGAGCCACCCAGGTGCCCTGAGAGGGCTACTTTTTAAATGTCAGCCCAGCATTCTACTATGTGGAGCTTATCTTAATAGAATAAAAACTGTCTTTAGAAGTGTGAAACTAAGTATCTTTTTTATAATCCGAGCTTTGTCTTTCCACATTTTCCATTTAATAAGAAAATAGGATAAAGTTCTAAAGCAAATCATTAAAATTTGCTGGATTTTGTGTTGTACTTCAGTGTAAAACTTTTATGTCTTCTATTTCTCTCTATTATTATTTTACGCATAAAATTCTGTCTTACAGATGAGGGGAATATTGAAATGAATGTGATAATGGATGAAGGTAATCTTTTTACAGGTGAGTTAGATCTCTATTACATCACTCTTCAACATCTAGGTATCCCAAGTGTGAATCAACAAAACCAACCTTCCAGGAGCTTATTTAGCTGGAGCAAGAAAAAAACTTATAAATTCATATAAATAAATGCAGTAAGATGTCATCGGTGGTATGTTAAAAACCTATACAAAGTAAAGAAGGAGCAGAATGGTCACTTGCACCTGAGGAAGAGAAATTAAGAAATGCTTTAATAGAATGGGCAACAGACACATGAGCTGACCCTTAAGCAATAGGTCAGTTTTGTCAGAGTAGGATGGGCATTCCTGGTAGAGAAAAAATAATAATAAAAGCCACCAAAATGAGAAATTGTATGATACTTTATGGAACTAGAAAAAATCTGGAGTAGCTAAAGCATAAATGCTGTCAAGAGTTTGGCAAGGAAGAAACTTAGAGAGCAAGAGTGGGATGTGGTGGGCTGAGTAATGGCTCCCAAATATATCCAGGCCCTAATCCCCAGAACTCATGAAAGTTACCTTTTATAGCCAAAGGGGCCATGGGGATGTGATTAAGGTCTTGAGATGGGGAGGTTATCCTTGATTATCCAGCTGAGTGCTAAATATAATCACAAGTGTCCTTAGAAGAGGGAAGCAAAGTGATTGTTGATGACAGAAAAAGTAGAAGGCAATGTGACAACAGAAGCAAGATGCTTTGAAGAGAGAAGAAGGGAGCAAGTTAAGGAGTGTAAGTGGCCTCTAGAAATAGGATAGGCAAGGGAACGGATTCTTCCTGAGAGTCTCCTAAAGGATCCACCCCAGCTAATTCCTTGACTTTAGCTTAGTGAAACTAATCTGGGGCTTCTGACCTCCAGAACTATAAGAGAAAACAATCTGTATTGTTTTACACCACCATGTTTTTGGTAACTTATTACAGCAATAGGAAACTAATAGAGGGGACAAATCACAGAGGTCCCTGAAAACCTAGTAGAAGAGTATGAATTTGATCCTGCACAGTAGGGGGAGTCATTCTGGGATTTTAAGTAGGAGTCTATGTGATTAGATTTGCAAATTAGAAAGATTGCTCTAGCAGAAGTATAAAGGACGAATGGAGGTACATGTACAAGAATAGAGTCAAGGAAACTAGTTAGAGAGCATATTGTGATTGTCCAGGCAAAAGACAATAAAGGGCAGAAGTAAATCATTCTCTGTGAGACTTGAGAGGAAGGAACATACAGAAGAGATGTTACAGATATAGAATCTGTAGAATTTGGTTACTGATCAGGTATAGAGCTAGAGCAAAAGGATGGAATGAAGGATGACACCTCAGTTCCTGAGCTGGCTAGTTGGGTGGGTGACAGTGACATTGACCAAAATAAGTTTTGGTCATATCAGGTTTGAGGTTCCTATAAGACATCTAAGGGAGTCTGCACCTTAGGCAGTTAAATATGTGAGAATCTGAGGCTACCTCTTTTTCTGAGACCAGCAGACTTTAAGTCAGGAAAGATATAGATATAGAGAATCTACACCCATGTGGAAGTAAAATTCAGAGGATTTTACCTAAAAGCTTCAATTTTCTCTGTATAGTAGGAAACAGAATCATCTTTAAAAAGAAAGGGCCCAGTGGTGAGGAGGAAGACTTTAAGGAAAGTGTCGATGATTTGGGTAACTCTGAAAGAGAATAGGAACTAGAGTTGACAAGGAATATATATGAAAACCTTGCTGAGAAGAGCCAAGAGTCTAACAAAAGTCAGATGTTATAAATAAGTAATGGCAATTGCTGGGTAATAGGGTAGCTCTATTTTAACTTTTTGAGGAAACTCCATACTGTTTTGCAGCGTGGCTCTACCAGCTTGCATCCCCCCCAGCAGTGTAAGGAGGGTTCCCCTTTCTCTGCATCCTTGCCAAAAGGGGGTTGGGGTAATTGGATGATGGGCACTGAGTAGGGGACATGATGTAATGAGCACTGGGTGTATATACAACTGATGAATCACTGAACTCTACCTCTGAAACTAATACTATATGTTAATTAATTGAATTTAAATTTAATTTAATTTTAAATTAAAAAAATAAGTAATGGCAACTTTTCATAGGATTATGATATTCTTCAGTTGCACCAAAGTTAGAGACTCTTTTTTTTAAAAGATTTTATTTTTTATTTATTTGACACAGAGAGAGAGATTACAAGTAGGCAGAGAGGCAGAGAGAGAGAGAGGAGGAAGCAGGCTCCCTGCTGAGCAGGGAGCCCGATGCGTGCGGGGCTCGATCCCAGGACCCTGAGATCATGACCTGAGCTGAAGGCAGAGGCTTTAACCCACTGAGCCACCCAGGTGCCCCAAGAGTTAGAGATTCTTAAGGCTGATGTGCCAGAAGAGTGAAAGCATAAAGACATTAAAGGTGTAGTCAAGGGAGTGGTTAAGTGGTCTAGAGTGGATGAGAGAAGTGAAGTTCTCCAAGTTCCAAGTGAACTTGGAGAAAAGTGAGAGAGGAAGAGGCACCTGAGTGGCTCAGTTGGTTGAGCAGCTGCCTTCAGCTCAGGTCATGACCCCAAAGTCCCTGGATTGGGTCCCGCATTGGGCTCCCAGCTCCATGGGGAGTCTGCTTCTCCCTCTGACCTTCTCCCATCTCATGCTCTCACTCTCTTTCTCTCTCTCTCTCAAATAAATAAATAAAATCTTTTTTTAAAAAGTGAGAGAGGAGGGAATTAAAGTCTCTGTAGAAATGGGTGTGGTAGGAGTAAGGAAGTAAAAGAAGTGGAAGAATATGAGATCCTGGCCAAAAGTAGATATGTTAGAATTTAATATTTTAGAGGCAAAGCATTTCCAGGTCATGACAAAGTTCAGGATATCCATGATGGTTAACTAGTATAGAATTTAGGAGACAGTCATTGAGGATAAGGAGCTCAAGAAATTTGGAGGCCAGTTTGTGGAATGAACTATCCATATAACCATATAAAAACTGGTATTCCCTATAATGATGCCAGGACTTTGGGTGCAGAGGAAGACTGCGAGTAATGGGACAAGCTCCTTAAGTGACCAAAAAGTCAGTGACAATAAAAAGAAATCCAAATATCATAATTCTCACAAGAGGAGAGGTTTGAGTATGGCCAGAAAACAGCAATCAGGTTTTAGGAGATTGCAAGACCTAAGGCAAATGGGATGTAGAAAAAGAGCAGTTTTATCTCAATAGGGAAAAAAACGAAAGAAAAAAGGAAAATATCAGGAACAAGCAAAGTTCAGTTAGGAAAGAAGATAAGAGTCTGTAAAGAGACTGAAGATATCGAGAAATTCATATTTAATGAAATATGAGTCTGAGAGGGCACTATGGAAAGGTGAAAAGAAAGCTAACAATAGAAAGAAAAATTAGAGTGGTAAAACAGAATATATTCAAGAGGATATAAAATTTGGCGGGCTTACATTTTGAAGAATGGGAATGATACAGATAAAAGGTGTGGTTAGACTGATAATCTTGAGGCAGAAGGCCCATGTCTGTCAAAACATGATCAAGGTAGCAGACTAGGAAATTGCTCTGTTGTGTCTGAAGAGTCATTCTTTTGACTGGTTCCTGGGGGGGATATCAGAAGCTCCAATAGTCTATGGCTAACTCCCCAGATAGTACCTCCCAGGGGTTCCAGAGGACTAAAAGCAAGAGTTTGGGGGCACCTGGGTGGCTCAGTCAGTTAAGCACCTGCCTTCAGCTGGGGTCGTGATCGCAGGGTCCTGAGATCAGGTCCCACATTGGGCTCCCTGCTCAACGGGAAGTCTGCTTCTCTCTCTTCCCCTGCCCTTCCACCCTGCTCATGCTCTCTCTCTCATTCACTCTCTCTCAAATAAATAAATAAAATCTTTAAATAAATAAATTTTAAAAAGCAAGAGTTTTCTTTTTCTGGAATTGGAAATGATTAGGAGGTCCAAACTGCCTACCTAAATACAACCTTTCCCTCCTCCCAGCTTTACTGAGATATAATTGATATATAACATTGTGTAAGTTTAAGGTATACAACATGATGATTTGATGTATATATGTATATCAGGATATTTACCACAATATGGTTACTTGATACATTCTTCACCTCACATAATTACCATGTTGTTGTTTTTGTTGCTAAACCACCTCTTCAAGCTGGAGGGAAGAGCCATCATGAAGGAAGGTTTCACCTAGCCATCCCACGAGCAGATTGAGAAATAGCTACAGGGACAAGGATAAGTGGTGACTCCCGCCCTTCTCACCAGGAACTAAAACCAAGTCTGTTACCAAGCAAAACTTGTTAGCTTTGTGTCTTACCCATTTTGGGGATAGTCTGGTGTTCCCTTGCCTGTCTCACTGTAGCACTTTTATTAAAGCCCTAAGAATACGGGCTCCTGGGTGGCTCAGTGGGTTAAAGCCTCTGCTTTCGGCTCAGGTCATGATCTCAGCGTCCTGGGATCGAGGCCCGCATCGGGCTCTCTGCTCAGCAGGGAGCCTGCTTCCTCCTCTCCCTGTCTCTCTGCCTGCCTCTCTGCCTACTTGTAGTCTCTCTCTCTGTGTCAAATAAATAAATAAAATCTTTAAAAAAAAAAAAGCCCTAAGAATAAAAATATCTATGTGCTAGCTTCCCTGGGACACTAAAAAGAAACAAGCTTTGAAGGCTGCATCTAATTTCCTAGCCACCCTTAGGGAAGCCCAAAAAGTATACTGGGTGGTAGTAGCAGCCAAGAAGAGAAGAAAGCAAGCCCACCAAATCCCTGAGGCATGCCAGAGAGCCAGTCTGTGTTAAGAAAGCAGCCCCTGGAGAAAAGCCCTGTATGGTTCCATGATACATAATTAAGAAGACTCTGCAAAACCAAGATTTTAATGTTGGCACAAAATTATATTTCAACAGCATTATTTTCTTTATTCATTGTTCTCTCACTCTATCTATATACTGGTGAATGTTTGCATCTACTGACTCCCAGACTAAATTTGATCCTCACTGTTTTAGCCCAAAAGCTCTAGGGTTATGTCTTAGCTGGCATTCTTGTCAGGTTTACTTCATTGTTTAATCAACAAATGCCATATGGGCATTTTTTATAATATAGGATCATCATTCTTCAGATTTTCAACCATTACCACCTTTTACTTTTAAAGGTGAAAAGGTTGATATGAGTAATCTGGAAAGATTTTTGGAAAATATGGGGATAACACTCACAGAAGATAAAGGCCTGGACCTACAGAACAAGCTTCCAGTCGATGGTAAGCATTAAAAATATCACAGTGGGGGGCATAAAAAATCACAGTGGCCTTCAAGGAAAGTTAAGTATGTGGACTTTTATAACTGATACTCCCTATATAAGGACTGTTTCATTCCCCCCACCCCAGCCCCCATCACGATAATGATTTCACCAAACTGAGAGCTATTTCCACTCTTAAGTTTTATTCTTGGAAGTGACATAATATACATTTTTCAAGTAAAACATTTAAAAGTCTATGTTTCTGAACTTATGCATGTTTCATGTAAATTCATTTAAATATCAACACTACTGCCTGAAACTTGAATTTTTCCCTTTCTTACAAAGGAAAGGTGTATGTGAACAGATTGATGAAGGAGTTAGAGTCTCTTGAAGGTGAGTAAGAAGCTTGATGAAAAGGCAAATAAAACAGGTCATCAAGCTTTGCTTTTATTTTCAAAAACTCATCCTGTTTTACAGTTTTCAGATTATAATCCAACTGTCCAAACTATTTGTTAAGTCAGTGTTTATTCTTTATATGCTTTAAGCACACTGTCGTCACCAAACTAGTTTAAATACAGTAACCGAAAAGTAGTGGTTCCCAAATAAAGCTGTACATCAGAATCACAAGGGGGGAAAACAAAGCATTCAAATCACTAGGCCCCTTTCCAGTCATATTGGTCTTGAATCTCCAGAGATAGTATTTAGAAACATATGTTCTTAAAAAGTTTCCCAGAAGATTATGACAGAATAAATCCATGGATTGGCTGTCTATCTGGCCCAACGAATTGCTGGCTGAACAGATGGGTGGATGAATGGATGGATGGATTTATAATTCTCCATTAATTTAGAAGTTTTGAATTCTTCTGTGCAAACACATGAATAAAGGCTGATTTTAGTCTTTGCCATGACTTACAAATATCCATAACCACCCACTTTCTTCTCTTAAATGTTTTCCTAAAAGTCCTAACAGGGGCGCCTGGGTGGCTCAGTAGGTTAAAGCCTCTGCTTTCAGCTCAGGTCATGATCTCAGGGTCCTGGGATCGAAGCCCGCATTGGGTTCCCTGCTCAGCAGGGAGCCTGCTTCCCCCTCTCTCTGCCTGCCTCTCTGCCTCCTTGTGATCTCTCTCCCTCTGTGAAATAAATAAATAAAATATTAAAAAAAAAAAAAAGCCCTAACAGAATCCCATAGGTCAGGGTTTAGGAATTCCTGACTTAGATACCAAAACCACATTTACTTAGATGGTTTAATTTTTCTTTGCTATTCCTTGTCTATGTGGTACTGATGCCTAGACATGATCTATGATAACTCACTCTTGACATCATTGCAAATATTTTTTGTATCCCATCCCTTTCTTTCCTAAGGGGTGGAAGTGTCTCCAAATAAGGTGGACACTTTCTTGAAAATCATGGGAATTGATCTCAAGGAGAAAGAAGTCCAGGAACTGAAGGACTGCCTGCCAGTTGATGGTGAGAGTTTTGAGTCTCAATATACCCTTTAGCCAAACTTTGGACCTGAGGCTAGTCTCAGACCTGGAATGACTGAAGATAGGATATATATGAGAAAGAAAGAGTGAGGCCTTTAGCATAGCTACCAAACTGGGCCCAATGGCTATCACTTGAGAAGGATCACCAAGAATGCTGCCTCATTTGGATGGCAAGTGTCACTCTTCACAGGAAATGCCAGGGTCTAACAGAGAATATTCAGATTTTAATCTTTGAGTCCCTACTGCTAACACAGCATTAAATAGCAACACTACATGGTCCTGACTAAGCACTTTGCTTAAATTATCTTATTTAATCTTGCAAATAACTCTACAAGGCAGGTTCTATTTTTACTCCCATTTTACATATAAGGAAACTAAGGCACAGAGAAGTCAAGTAGTGTGCCTAAAGTCAGAGAGCTAGTAAGTGGTGGACAGGCAATCTAGCTCCAGAAACTGTCTCTTGTTATACTGCCATGAACTACCAGAACCAATAAACTTAAGAAGATAGATAGCAGTACTTAATGTAATTAATTGGCATACATTAGACTCATGACAATAGAATTGAGGAAAAGTCATGTGGAAATTTTAAGAGACACCTGTGGCCTTGAGGATGCAAGATTGATCCAAGTCAATGAATATGGGCTTTTCTAAATCAGTAGTACCTTTCATTCTTTTATTCCATAAACTTGAATTGAATGCCTATGATGTGTCAGGCACTGTTCTAGATCCTTGGATCCTTTGCCTTAATAAGAGGTAAGCAGTTTTTCCAAAAATGACTTTTTCTTTGGTTTTTTAATCCCTTTCATAGCACTTAATCTACCAACCAGTTCAATAAATGCAGATATTTGTCATTGCCTTGTTTTTCTAGTATCCTGAAACATGAGAAAAGATACCAGCACAATGATTTAAAGTGTGAGGCTAATTCTAAACTAATGCTTATGGACTACCTTGTACATCTGTGGAATCATTTGAGATAGAATGCAAAACTGTTTCAGGAGTCCAGTGGGCCTCAGTGGAGCTGATTAGAGACACACAAAGTAAAAGACATAAGGGGATCTATCCTTTATAGGCACAGACTATTCTCCACTAAGGGTTCTTCCTTATCCTGTTTAAAAGTCATAACTTTTAAATAGATAATAGTATATGTCATCCTCATGATCATCATAATCATCCTCATGATCATCATCATCATAAATACTATAAAATTATAAAAGGATGCCAATAAAAGATTATTATAATTGAAAAGACATAAAAAAGAACAAGCAAGGAAAAATTCCATATGTAAGAACATGGGATATGTGTACTGGTTTTAAAGCTAATTCATTCTTTATAATATGTTTGCATTTAACTGGAACTTAATAATTAAGTAAATATTTATGGGTCATCAATCTTGTGCAGACCCTTAAACCAATGCTGAAATAATAGTAGGAGTACAAAGTGATTCTTGGTTTCTGACCGTTGGGGGAATTTCCAATCTTAGGATTATTATTACACATAAAATAAGAGTGTGAACATGTTTGAGTAGTGATGGACTGGCACCGTTGACCAAGTCATAAGTGGAGAAAGAGTAGGTCTGTAGACAGCTCAAGGTCCCAAACAGAATCCTGCCTATTAGAGCAACAGCATCTTTTAACTACTATCTTAACATTGCAGTCCAGTGTTTCTCAAACTTGCAATTTACAAACTCCTAAAAATGTATCCATTGACCTCTAGTAACTTCAGACTTTGAGAAATAGACTAAAGAAACTAAGTGCATCATCTATGAAAAAGACTTTCAATTGGAGAACAGGTACTGCAAAACAAAAGTTTTGTCATCATACCTGGAAATTTAACTGAATATATCAACATGATGACTATCATGTTGGCAACCTAAGAGCAGCCAAGCATGCATACCAGCACCCTGTCCTTTAAGAGGATCACTTGATGCCAAGGTGATCATAAGCCCAAAGGTAAAGTCAGCATTGACAAAACGGAAACATCATTTTTAAACAAAATTTTTAAACTCTCAAAACATTTCAGACCCGTGCCTGAGAAGAATAGCCTAATAAGTAGTAGATTAGTCTTGAAGAAAAGGAGAGTACTTTAAACCTTGCCTCATGTATTGTGCTGTATGGATTTTAATAGCATAAAATTGAGGAGCTATATTAACTTAAATTGATGACATGAAAAAATAATAAATTTCTAGGTAAAATGTTTTAAATGGTTGAATTTTGGGTTTCTACTTCATAATTTTTCTATAAATCTTTTTGGCGCTTTTTTATCTTAAAGATAATGGGAAGATTGACTTAAATGTGTTGATGGATGAAGTTAAAAATATCACAGGTGAGTGAGATGTTACAATGAGGATTATATTATGTGGTCTTGAAGTTTTTTTATGAAACTATATTTTTAACACAATAGTGATTCCTCCCTCCTTTATTCATTTAACAACTGTTTACTCAGCACTTACTACATGCCAGGCATTATTCTAGACAGTTATGATACATCAGCAAACAGAACAGAGATTGTTGCTCCCCTGGAACTTACATGCTAGCAGGGGAAATAAGCAATAAACATAATAAATACTCATTATAAAGTAGGTTTGAAAGTGATAGATGCTATAGAAAATAGTGAAAAGGAGACTAAAAGAGACTGGAAGGGAAAAGAGGCACTTGTGGCTTTAAACAGATAATCAGGCCTCCTTGAGAAGGTGACATTTGAGCAAATATTTGAAGGAGGTGAGGGTTTTGTCCATGTGGAGACTTCTAGAAGAATAGTTGTAGGCCGAGGGGACACGGACTAAGATCCAAAGGCAGGAGCATGCCTGGACTACTCAAGAAACATCAAAAAGGCTAGTAGCTGAGGTCGAATAAGAAGGAAAAAGGTAATAGGAGATGAGGAGAAAGAGGTGGTAGATGCAAAATTAGTCAGGACTATGAAATCTCTGCCAGGACTTGGGGTTTGTCCTGAGAGAAATGGAAAGCCATTGCAGGTTTTAGACCAGAGGCATGATATGATCTGACCTAAGTTTTCATTAGATCTTCCTGGGTTCTGTGTGAAGAACAGACTCCGGGAGGGAGAGGAGTAGGAAGTAGAGCCCTAAAAGGACTTTTAAAGTAACCCATGTGAGAAATGATGGAGATTCATACAGGGAAGAAAGCAATGAAGATGATAAAAAAAAAGGGGGGGGTGCCTGGGTGGCTCAGTGGGTTAAAGCCTCTGCCTTTGGCTCAGGTCATGATCTCAGGGTCCTGGGATCGAGCCCCACATCAGGCTCCCTGTTCAGTGGGGAGCCTGCTTCCTCCTCTCTGCCTGCCTCTCTGCCTACTTGTGGTCTCTCTCTGTGTCAAATAAATAAATAAAATCTTTTTTAAAAAAAGATGATAAAAAACTGGATTCTGTATATATTTTTAAAAGAGTTATTGTGGTGATGGATTTCACTAGACTTATTGTGGTGGTCATTTCATAATTTAAACTAATATCAAACCATTATGTTGTATACCTGAAACTAAAATAATGTTACATGTCAATTATATCTCAATTCTAAAAAATAATAAAAAGTCAACAGAGTTTCCACCAGGAAACTAGATAAAGGGAGAAGTCAGGAATGACTCTTGAGATTTTTTGTCCTGATCAACTGAAAGGATGGACTTATCATTGGAGTCTGGAGAAAGTTTCCAGAAATACAAATTTATGTGGAAGAAAATTAGGAGTTCATTTTGAGATATTTTGAGATATCTAATAGACCCTGAAATAGAGATATCAGGTAAAAAGTTACCAGTCACAAATTCAAGAAATCTATCTTAGCTAAAATAGTAAAATTGAAAGCCATAGGCATATAGATGGCATTTAAAGCCATGAAACTGAGGGCCCCTGGGTGGCTCAGTCGGTTAAGCCGCTGCCTTTGGCTCAGGTCATGATCCCAGGGTTCTGGGATCAAGTCCCACATCGGGCTCCCTGCTCGGTGGAGAGCCTGCTTCCTCCTCTCTCTCTCTGCCTGCTGCTCTGCCTACTTGTGCTCTTTATCTCTCTGTCAAATAAATAAATAAATAAATAAATAAATAAATAAATAAATAAAGCAAGCCATGAAATTGAATGAATTCACCCAAGGGGTGAATACATATGGAGAAGGTAAGAGAACTAAGAAGTAATCTTGGAGTACTTCAATGTTAAATGTTAAAGCAAAAGAGACCAAGAAAAAGTGACTAGTAAAGTACGTAGAAAACCAAGAGAATATGATGTCCTGAAAGCCAAAAAGTGTATTAGGTTGGGTGCCCCCAGACACAAACCCTGAGACAAAGATCATATATACAGTTAGTTTACGTGGGAGGTGAGCCCAGGAAACACAGAGAAGGGAGTAGAGAAGTGAGACATGAATGAAGGCAGAAAATAAAGTTTGTGTTTATCAGGCAAGTTACCAAGAAGGTAACTGGAACTTAATCCCATTGGAGAATATCCGGGAAATGGTATAGAACACAACCTCAGGGAGGAGTGGGAGAACTAGGTTATTTTTACTCCAACCTCTATCGGTCACTGGTTGAGAAGTGCTCAAGGAGGGAGGCAATATTACTCCACTGGCATTTCCAGCCATTGAGCATAAGCAGAGTGAACTCTAGCAACCAAAGAAATCCCTCAGACAAAGAGATACCAGCAATTGAAATTTGGGCTAGCATGCATCAAACTGGTAGGGATTGAAGAGGTATGATCAGGGCATCTATAGCATCTGCTGCAAGTATCAGCCAGGAGGGCAAATCAACAGTCAAACAGATCAATAGGTCAGGTAAGATAAGACCTGAGAAGTGACCATTGCATATAGCCACATTAATGATCTCAAATCAAAAAATACCTTCAGTGATATCAAAAAGAGAAGTTTCAGGTAGTGAGGGTGGAAAGAAGCCTGACTGAAGTGAGTTTAAGAGAAAATGGGAAGAGAAATACAAATCAAAACCACAGTGAGATACCACCACATACTGATCAGAATGGCTAAAATTAACAACTAAGGAAACAACAGATGTTGGCAAGGATGTGGAGAAAAGCGAACCCTCTTATGCTCTTGGCGGGAATGTAAACTGGTGCAGCTACTCTGGAAAACAGTATTAAGGTTCCTCAAAAAGTTAAAAATAGAGCTACCCTACATCCCAGCAATTGCACTACTAGGTATTTATCCAAAGGATACAAACATAGTGATTCGGAGGAGCACCTGCACTCCAATGTTTATAGCAGCAATGTCCACAATAGCCAAAATATGGAAAATATGGAAAGAGCCCAGATGTTCATTATCCATCGACAGATATATGAAGGAGGTCTGGTATGTGTATGTGTATACACACACACATGTACATACACACACATATATGCATATATGTATACACACACAAACACAATGGAATTTTACTCAGCCATCAAAAAAATGAAATTTTGTCATTTGCAACAATGTGGATGGAACCAGAGGGTATTATGCTAAGTGAAATAAGTCAGTCAGAAGAAGACAAATACCATATGACTTCACTCATGTGGAATTTAAGAAAGTTTGCTGCAAAGGGGAGCAAAGAAGTGGAACAAAGAGGCAAGAAAGCGGGGGAGGGGAAGAGGGAGGAGGAGTGAAGTAGTCAGCAAGAAGAGCAAGAAAGTAATACACCAGCAAAGTGTAGTCTGGTTGACCAGCAGAATCAAGGACTCACCTCAGGTTCACGATCATCCATTTAAAATTAGAATAGTCAGCACAGTTCCCTTCAACTCTAGTTTAGCTGCCTGGCTGCAGACACAGAGTAACCACAAACATGTATTTAAACAGAAATGAGCTTTTGCCAAGTGAGTATATTGAAAGCAAGGGCAGAGCAGTTTCAATCCAATCTTTCACAAAACTTAAATACACTTACCACTTTCTTTGCTCACCATTGCTTTTTACTTTTACTCTTTTTTGGGTTCAGTTCATTCTTCCTGAAGTACATCCTTCTTAGTCATTTCAACAAGGATTATGCTTTGAAAATATCTTTATTTTACACTCAGCCTTGAGTCATTCGTTGACCCTGTCTAAACTTGTAGATATTCATTCTACCTTAGAACTCTAAAGGGTGGGCGCCTGGGTGGCTCAGTGGGTTAAAGCCGCTGCTTTCGGCTCAGGTCATGATCCCAGGGTCCTGGGATCGAGGCCCACATCGGGCTCTCTGCTCAGCAGGGAGCCTGCTTCCTCCTCTCCTCTGCCTGCCTCTCTGCCTACTTGTAATCTCTCTCTCTCTCTCTCTGTCAAATGAATAAATAAAATCTTTTAAAAAAAATCATTAAAAAAAAAAAAAAGAACTCTAAAGGGTGCTGCCAGTATCTCTGAAGAGTGTAATGACACTGGTTCCACAAGGTTGAAAAACTGAAACTGGATTCATCTCTTCCTACAGGAAGGAACTTCATCTGACAGTCTTTCAGTCCCTCTCTCTCTCTGTCTCTCTCTCTCTCTGTCTCTCTCTCTGTCTCTCTCTCTGCCCCCTCCCACAACCCACCCATTGGCAGAGTTTAATATGGAACCAGCTATCAAAAGAGAAATGTGATCTAGAGTCCTGCTCTCAGCATCACAAAGCAGTTTAGAAGGGTAGAATTGGAGCTGAGAGATAATAATTAAACCGCCGAAATAGTCTACCGTTTTGGCGGTTCAGCTGTGGACCCTTCTATACATATTTGAACTTAACTTCCATATAACAACAGAACAACTCTGTGTTTCCAGCTAAGAAGCTACAACTGTCCTTCATACAAATGAAGATGTCCTCTTTCTCTCCCCAGAACGAGAAGCAGCAAAGTTCCAAGAGTCCACAGTCTATGACTGTGGGAGACAGTCATACTATCTCTGGGCTGTGTTAATTCTCAAATTTAGTTAAAGTCTCATCTGAATATTCTGTAACCTGAAGACCAACTTGTAGAGTTAACCTATAATAAACTTGTATTTAAATTTAAAGGAGGGAAAAAGAGAAAGAAGAAAATGCACACAAATATAGATAGAAAGATGATAGATTCATATACGCACTGTTTTCTGGCCTCTCTTTTTGCTGTTAAAAGTCAGCTGTAAGTCTTCATTGTTTATTTAAACTCTTTTTCTCTTGTAACTCTTAAGATCATCTCTATCTTTGAAATTCTCATTATCACGTGGCCAAGTGTAGACTTGTTTTCATTTTTCTTGCTCAGAACTTGTGATTCCTGAAACTGAACATTTTTTTAAAAGATTTTATTTTATTTATTTGACAGAGAGAGATACAGCAAGAGAGGGAACACAAGCAGGAGGAGTGGGAGAGGGAGAGGCAGGCTTCCTACCAAACAGGGAGCCTGATGTGGGGCTTGATCCCAGAACCCTGGGATCATGACCTGAGCTGAAAGCAGATGCTTAATGACTGAGCCACCCAGGCACCCTGAAACTGAACATTTATGCCTCTCACAAAGTTTTGGAAACTCTCAGACCTCATGTTTCAAATATTGCCTCTTCTCTTTTTTCTCTTTCCTCACTTCTGGAAACTCCCAGTTCATGTATGTTGAACCTTCTCATTCTGCTCTTCATATCTTTCTTTTCATATTTCCCCTATTTTTATGTTTTGGTGTTTTCTTAAACCTCTCTTCCAGTTCACTGTCTCTACAACTGTGTCTTGTACTATTTGTCTATTGGGATTTTAATCTCAATAACTATATTTTTATTTCTAGGCATTGTTTTAGTTCTTTTACAGATTAGCCCATTCTTTTCCCTGATCTCTTGTTCTTATGCTTTTGATGCTTTTCTCTTCAGTGGATTTTTAAATACGTGATTTCAAATCTATCCCCTATCTGATATTCCCAGCTCACAGTGTAATCACGTAAATATAAATTTACTCAAGGTGAACATTTTTACAGGGAGGCAGCTTTTGTTATTTGTTCCATAATTTAGATCAAAGAAGAAGAGGGAGGGGAAGGAAAGAGGGAAGAAGAAGAAAAGGAAAAAAAAGAGAGAAAAGAATACAGATGTTATATTAGTGGTTGAATTGGTAGCCATCAAATACATCTAAATTACTAAGAAATTATATAATCCCTATTTTACTTATTATATACGGTATCATCTTATCATTGAAGATATCCTCTTAGGTTAAAAGAAGAATTTCTGACTCCCCCCAGCCTTGATTCTGAATAGCTAAGTAAGGCTTCATTGTGCCTATTTCATGCTCCCAACCCTACCTGGAAAGGATGTTTCATTATGTATATGTATTTCTTTCTGAAGGAGAGAAGATTCCTACTGAGGACCTGAAAAATGTTCTGAGAGACATGGGAATAAAGATCACAAACAAGGAACATAAAAAGCTTCTGAAAATTCTGCCAGTTTCTGGTAAGCACTGAAGTTCCACTTCACTGATATCTAAAAGCGTACTCATTCGACAAACATTTATTGAAGATCTGTTATATGCATGGCACTATTCTAAACTCTGGGAGAGTAGGGATCATGTCTGCAGTGACTGTGTCTCCTCAAGTCCTCAAAACTTCACAGAGGGTTTGTTTTAAGGTTGTGTATTAGAAATCCTACTCTTTGGGGTATCTGAATGACTCAGTCAGTTAAGTGGCTGACTATGGTTTCAGCTCAGGTCATGATCTCAGGGTCCTGGGATCAAGCTCCAGGTCAGGCTCCATACTCAGTGGGGAGTCAGCCTGAGGATTCTCTCTCCCTCTCCCTTTGCCCCTCCCCCCACTCCTGCATTCTCTCTCTCTCAAATAAACAAATCTTATTGTTTAAAAAAAGAAAGAAATTCTGTTTGAAACATTTTATGTCAATTAAAAATATTCTTTTAAAAGACTCAATCCTAGCATTTTTAAAAAATCCTGTTCTTACCATTTAAATTTTGGTCTAGGGAGCTGGGACCTCTTCAGTCAGAGGTCCCATCATAGGACAATCTCTTTCATCCCTTTCAGGGAAATCTAAGGTCTAAGCTGGAAGAAGATGAAAGGATAGAAGGGCAGGAAAGCTGAGCAAAGAAAAGATGAAGTAAAACTGGGGAGGAGAAAACGGGAAAGAAAAAGCTGTGTGTATTTCAGCACACTAGCCACTAACAATAGCCTTGTATTCTGTCCAGGGATAGAGTCACTGCACTGAGTTTTCTAAATACTTCACATTTCACTGAGAATGAATTGTGATAAATTTCTAAATTCCCCCATTCTGAAAGTAAAACTTTAATTTCTATGAATCGTCAAAAACTCAGTAATGTTTTATCTTACAGCTAATAAAAAGGTGTTTGAGAAAGAATTACTGGAGGGTGTGAAGTCTTTCAAAGGTGAGTAAGAAGAAGGATAAGGACAATAAAATCTAAGATTGTTGTAACTGGTTTTTTCTGATTATATAAATAATCAGGAAATTATGCATTTATTCGACAAATATCCAAGTCTCTACTGTATGTTGGATATTTGAGAAAAGTCTGGAATATATAAAGTAGCATACAGGGAAAAAATGCAATTACCCATAATCCCAGGTAATATTACTTTTTTTAATTATAGTTCTCTCTATTCTTTTTTCCTGTGTATATGTATGTATATATAATTAAACTCTTACTGTATATTTTATATACCCTATACTTAATCCTAAAATTTTAGTGTAAGAATTCCACCATGTCATTTAAAAATTCTTTGTAAACACCATTTTTAATGCTCTATTGTCAGGTTGTATTTATAATTTACTTAATCATTCCTTTCTTATTGAACACTTAGGTGTCTCCAATGTTTTGGTCTTATGTATCTGTGATCTTTGTCCAACTTTAAGCCATTTTCTTTGGATAGATTCTTCTGGTAAATCCAGTAAATCTTAACATGTTTAAGGCATGATATATAAAAGTGGGTAAAAATACTGGTTCCCTGGCCACAATAAATTATTTTCACATTTTTTGATCCTTGCCAATTTGATAAATGAAAAATGGAATCTAATTAGTGTTTGGATTTTTTTGTTATCAGTGAAGTTGAAACTGTTTTTATATCATTCTGTCTTTCAGTCTTTTGTTTGTACCTGTCTTTTGCCCATTATCCTATCAGAATCTAACCTTTTTCCTATTAATTTGGATGACCTCTTTATGAATTAAAGATATTAAGGACGCCTGGGTGGCTCAGTGGGTTAAAACCTCTGCTTTCGGCTCAGGTCATGATCTCAGGGTCCTGGGATCCAGGCCCGCATCGGGCTCCCTGCTCAGCGGGGAGCCTGCTTCCCCCTCTCTCTCTCTGCCTGCCTCTCTGCCTCCTTGTGATCTCTCTCCCTCTGTGAAATAAATAAATAAAATCTTAAAAAAAAAAAAAAGATATTAGCACATGGGGCGCCTGGGTGGCTCAGTCATTAAACGTCTGCCTTCGGCTCAAGTCATGATCCGAGGGTCCTGGGATCTAGCCCCGCATTGGGCTCCCTGCTCTGTGGGAAGCCTGCTTCTCCCTCTCCCACTCCCCCTGCTGGTGTTCCCTCTCGCTGTGTCTCTCTGTCAAATAAATAAAATCTTAAAAAAAAAAAAAGATATTAGCACAATTGTCATAGCTACAGAAAATATTTTCCCAGTTGGTTATTTGCATTTTTACTTTATTATGTTGTATTTTTTATAATAGTTTATTGAAATGTAATTTACATATCATGAAATTAACCCATTTAAAGTGTACTGGTTTTTAATATACTAACAGAGTTGCATAAACATCACCACAATTAATTTAGAACATTTTCATCACCCCAAAAAGTATCACTCCCCATTCCCCCACAGTACTCCCAGACAAGCAACCACAAATCTACTCTCTGTCCATTATGTTTCGTTTTGATATATAGACATTTTTCATTTTTATGTTTTTAATTATGTCAGTCATTCTTTCTGTGATTTCTTCTCTTTTTCGTATTTAGAAAGTCCTTTACTATCTAGACAGCATATAAAAAATCATATATACTTAATCTTTGATTTCCTAAGATTTCACGTTCTTCATTTATTATTTAACTCAGCTGAAATTGACTCTCTATAAATCCTCCTGTTTTATAGTTATTTGATCAAAACTACACCAATAGTTTTCAGTTATTCTGCCTTATTAACTGGGGTTTTTCTTTATGTATAATTATATTAAGAAGGTAATTTGTTATTACTGTAGCAAGTTTCAAATCTTACTTTTTGGCCAGAATAACATGATTTGGTTGTTGTGCCAAACTCTTTCTTTACTTTTTTCTCCCTCATATATATTTCTCTCAGCTCAGTTATGTATCATGTGTTCTTCCTGACTCCCATACAACTTGCTGTAAAGAGCTTCTTTGTACTTTCATTTCTAGGTAGGGTTGATGGCCTGCATTTTTCATTTGTGACATCCTTATTTACTTTTTCTTGTTTTTATTAAGGAGGAAGGGTTAGTGTTGGTAACCTGAAAACGTCCTACAAAATACTGGGTTCAGACTTGAGGAAAACGAAATCCAGGACCTGCAGAGCCACCTACCAGTTACTGGTGAGCAATTTAAGATTCTTTTGTCCTGGGGCACCGGGCTCCCTTAGTCAGTAGAACGTGCAACTCTTGATCTCAGGGTCATGAGTTCAAGCCCCATGTTGGGTATGGAGACTACAAGATAGATATAGATATAGATGTAGATGTAGATATAGATATATAGATATAGATAAATAAGTACCTTTATCCTGTAGACAATGACTAGACTACTCTGAAAGCAGTGAGTAAACACATGGAGAGAAAAACCAGGGCGGAGATACAATTTAGAGGCTGCTGCCAAGGTCAGATGATAAGGGTCTTTATTAAGGAACTGCACTGGTGATAAAGGGGGATTGGTTTTAGAGGTAGAGGTCAGGGATTCATGTCTTATATAATACCCAATGCTCATTACATCACATGCCCTCCTTAATGTCTATCACCCAGTTCCCCTCCCCATCCCTCTAACCCCCTCCCCTCCAGCAACCCTCAATATGTTTTCTATGATTAAGAGTCTCTTATGGTTTGTCTCCCTCTCTGGTTTCATCTTCTTTGATTTTTTTCCTCTCTTCCTCTATAGTCCTCTGTCTTGTTTCTTAAATTCCACATATCAGTGAGATCATACAATAATTGTCTTTATCTGATTGACTTACTTCTCTTAGCATAATACCCTCTAGTTCCATCCACTTTGTTGCAAATGCCAAGATTTCAATTTTTGATGGTTGCATAATATTTCAGTGTGTGTGTGNGTGTGTGCGTGTGTATGTGTGTGTGTGTGTGTGTGTGTGTGTGTGTGTGTGTGTGTGTGTACCACATCTTCTTTATCCATTCATCTGTCGATGGACATCTGGGCTCTTTCCATAGATTGACTATTGTGGACGTTGCTGCTATAAACATTGGGGTGCACGTGCCCCTTTGGATCACTACTTTGTACCTTTGGGGTAAATACCGAGTAGTGTAATTGCTGGGTCTTAGGGTAGCTCTATATTTAATTTTTTGAGGAACCTCCATACTGTTTTCCAGAGTAGCTGCACCAGCTTGCGTTCCCACCAACAGTGTAGGAGGGTTCACCTTTCTGCACATCCTCACCAACACCTGTCATTTCTTGACTTGTTAATTTTAGCCATTCTGACTGGTGTGAGGTGGTATCTCATTGTGGTTTTGATTTGTATTTCCCTGATGCCAAGTGATGTTGAACATTTTTTCATGTGTCTGTTGGCCAATTGTAAGTCTTCTTTGGAGAAATGTCTGTTCATGTCTTCTGCCCTTTTCACTGGATTATTTGTTTTTTAGATATTGACTTTGATAAGTTCTTTATAGATTTTGGATACTAGCCCTTTATTGAACGTGTCATTTGCAAATATCTTCTCCCATTCTGTCAGTGGTCTTTTGGTTTTGTTGACTGTTTCCTTTGCTGTGCAGAAGCTTTTTATCTTGATGAAGTCCCAATAGTTCATTTTTGCCTTTGTTTCCCTTGCCTTTGGAGATGTGTCTAGCAAGAAATTGCTGCAGCCAAGGTCGAAGAAGGTGCTGCCTGTGTTCTCCTCTAGGATTTTGATGGATTCCTGTCTTACCTTTAAGTTTTTCATCCATTTTGTGTCTATTTTTGTGTGTGGTATAAGAAAATGGTCGAGTTTCATTCCTCTGCATGTACTGTCCAATTTTCCCAACGCTATTTGTTGAAGAGACTCTCTTTTTTCCATTAGACATTCTTTTTATGCTTTGTCGAAGATTAGTTGACCATAGAGTTGAGGGTCCATTTCTGGGCTCTCTATTCTGTTCCATTGAGCTATGTGTGTTTTTGTACCAATACCATACTGTCTTGATGGTTATAGCTTTGTAATAGAGCTTGAAGTCCGGAATTGTGATGTCACCAGTTTTGGTTTTCTTTTTCAACATTCCTTTGGCCATTAAGGGTTTTTTCTGGTCCCATACAAGTTTTAGGATTCTTTGTTCCAGCTCTGTGAAAAAAGTTGATAGTACTTTGATAGGGATTGCACTGAATGTGTAGATGTCTCTAAGTAGCATAGACATTTTTTTAAGATTTTTTAAAATTAATTTATTTATTTGTGTGAGAGAGAGAGAGAGAGAGAAAGCACAAGCAGGGGGAGCGGCCAGCAGAGAGAGAAACAAGCTCCCCAGTGAGCAAGGAGCCTGATGCAGAACTGGATCCCAGTACCCTGGGATCATGACCTGAGCCAAAGGCAGACGCTTTTTTTTTTCAGTGTTCCAAGATACATCGTTTATGCACCACACCCAGTGCTCCAGGCAATACATGCCCTCCTTGATACCAACCACCAGGCTCACTCATCCCCCACCCCTCCAAAACCCTCAGTTTGTTTCTCATAGTCTAGTCTCTCATGCTTCGTCTCCCCCCTCCGATTTACCACAATTCCCTTTTCCTTTCCTTCTCCTGATGACCTACATGTTATTCCTTATGCTCCACAAGTAAGTGAAACCATATGATAATTGATTTTCTCTGCTTGACTTATTTCATTCATGAAGTCAGACGCTTAACCGACTGAGCCACCCAGGCGTCCCGGTAGCATAGACATTTTAACAATATTTGTTCTTCCAATCTATGAGCATGGAACATTTTTATATTTCTTTGTATCTTTTTCAATTTCTTTCATGAATGTTCTATAGTTTTCTGAGTACATATCCTTTGCCTCTTTGGTTAGGTTTATTCCTCGGTATCTTAAGGTTTGGAGTGCCATTGTAAATGGGATCAACTCTTTATTTCTCTTTCTTCTGTCTCATTGTAATGTATAGGAATGCAACTGATTTCTGTGAATTGATTTTATATCCTGCCACTTTGCTGAATTCCTACATGAGTTCTAACAATTTTGGGGTGGAGTCTTTTGAGTTTTCCATATAGAGTATCATGTCATCTGCAAAGAGTGAGAGTGTTTGACGACTTCTTTGCCAATTCAGATGGCTTTTATTTCTTTTATTGTCTGATTATTGAGACTAGGACTTCTAGTACTATGTTGAACAGTAGTGATGACAATGGACATCCCTATCTTGTTCCTGACCTTAGGGGGAAAACTCTGTTCTTCTCCATTGAGAATGATATTCGCTGTGGCCTTTTCATATGTGGATTTTATGATATTTTGAAGTACATTTCCTCTATCCCTATACCGTGAAGAGTCCTAGAGCTGACTTCAAACAAACAAAACATTCCATTCACCATAACATTCTAAAGATTTTTAATAGCTGGGGCACCTGGGTGGCTCAGCTGTTAAGTGCCTGCCTTTGACTCAGGTTATGATCTCACGGTCCTGGGATCAAGCCCCACATTGGGATCCCCCCTCGGTGGGGAATCTGCTTCTGCCTCTCCGTTTGCCCCTCCCCTCATTCATGCTCACTCACTCCCTCTCAAAATAAATAAAATTGTTTTAAAAAAGATTAATGGCTTATAAATTAAAAAGAAGTTATACTAACTGAATGGATATATACTTAAAGCTTGAACTTTTTTGTTATATGTTCCTGTGGATTAAAACTATAATAAAAATTTTAGAAAAAAACATGAAAAATTATTGGGATTCCATACACCAAATTTTATTTAGGAATTTTATATAGGGCGCCAGGCTGACTTAGTCAGTAGAGCATGCAACTCTTGATCTTGGGGTTATGAGTTCAAGCCCCAAGAGTACAACCTCTTGGTTGCAGTGATTAAAAAAAAAATTTTAGGGACATCTGGGTGGCTCAGTCGGTTAAGCATCTGCCTTCAGTTCAGTTCATGATCTTGGGGTCCTGGGATTGAGCCACACATCCGGCTCCCTGGTTAGCGGGGAGTCTGTTTCACCCTCTGCTGACTACTTCCCTTACTTTTGCGCGCTCTCTCTCTCTCTCTCTCTCTGTCAAATAATCTTTAAAAAAACTTTAGGGGTGCCTGGGTAGGTCAGTTGGTTAAGCAACTGCCTTCGGCTCAGGCCATGATCCTGGAGCCCCAGGATCAAGTCCCACATCAGGCTCCCTGCTCAGCAGGGAGTCTGCTTCTCCTCTGACCCTCCCCCCTCTCATGTTCTCTCTATCTCTCTCATTCTGTCTCTCTTAAATAATTAAATAAATAAATAAATAAATAAATAAATAAATAAACAAATAAAATCTTTTTTAAAAAAACTTTTAAAGCCATATTTTTAAATTTTTATTTTAAAAATAACTCCTACCGGGCGCCTGGGTGGCTCAGTGGGTTAAAGCCTCTGCCTTCAGCTCAGGTCATGATCTCAGGGTCCTGGGATCGAGGCCCGCATCAGGCTCTCTGCTCTGCAGGGAGCCTGCTTCCTCCTCTCTCTCTGTCTGCCTGTCAGCCTACTTGTGATCTATCTCCCTCTGTGAAATAAATAAATAAAAATTTTTAAAAAATTTTAAAAATAAAAATAAAAATAACTCCTACCTATATTGGGAGTGCTTAGGTGGCTCAGTCAGCTAAGCATCTGCGTTCAGCTCAGGTTATGATCCCAGGGTCCTGGGATCAAGTCCTACATCTGGCTCCTTGCTCACCAGGGATCCTGCTTCACCCTCTGCTGGCTGCTTCCCCTGTTTGTGCACTCTCTCTCTCTCTCTTTCTGACAAATAGATAAATAAAATCTTTGAAAAAAAATTTTTAATCTTCAAAAAAAAAGAATTTAATTTTTCAAGTCTCGTTATCTTCATCTGAATCTAAATTCTGAATTTTCCTACAGAAGATGAAAAGGTTGATTTGGAAACATTGATGGAAGCAGCTAGTGATTTTACAGGTGAGTGAGAACTTGTATAAGACATCATAAAATTGAGATCTTGGCACCTTGTAGAGAATTACCTTTTTAAAGCAGTAGTTTACCCCCTCCAGCCATCATTAATAAGCTTGCTTTGCTCTTTTACTTATTTATTGATGATTTTGTCTTATTGACAATAATTTAGATCATTAGAGATTTAGAAGTATGGGCACTCTCAAATATTTTGGCCAGTAATGTGTTCATTTCTCTAGTGTTCAAAGAATCAAAATATAGGTGAACACAGTGGATCTCAACGTGAAGTTTTCACATCAGGAAATATGGTCACTATGAACGGTCCATCCCATAATTCAGGTCATGAAACAGTGACAGAGATATTACTTACAGTACAGTTATATGTATTCTTTATACAATCATAATTCATTCCATGCTATATTCTGTACCCATATACAGAATAGAGTATCTTTTTATTTTGATTAAAGAAACTTCTCAGGTACTGAATTTTACAATAACTGTGTAAGTGAAGTCAGCTCATGTATTTCAACTTCATCCTGCAGTTAGAAATAATGCTGTACTAGATTATGTTTTTCATAGTTTAGAATAATTGTGTTTTTTAATATTGTCACCTGAAATGATTCCCATCTATTCAAAGGAGAAAAAGTTGAAGCCAATGACTTAAAAAATGTGCTAAGAAACATGGGAATTGAGATCACTGAAAAAGAACAGTTGATGCTGTCGAAAACTCTGCCAATCTCTAGTGAGTGCTTAACATGCCATCATGGTGCTCAGGGAAGTACAGGTCTGTGGGCTTCTGGGTGACAATTGTCTAATGCCCTAAGAAACTCCCTAAGAAAAATGCAGTCCAGACATAAGAACAAGACATTCTTGTCACTTGTGTTTTAGTTTGGAAGTGAGAAACTTGTAAATGAGAAATTCCCCTTTTTTCCATTCAGTCAATGGGCCCTTTGATAAGTATTTCAAATGCTACCCAGTTAAATTCTTCTATAGCCCCCTGAATGTGCCCCACATCCTCAGTCCTACTCCTGATAGCCCTCCCATCTCCCCATAATCCAGCAACTAAAAGATACACACCTGAGAGCAGGGGACTGCCAGGACCATGTGCTTAAACTGTCGGTATTTGATTCTAATTGGTCAATGATCCAACCAGTCTGTCTCTCAAAAATTCCACTTCCAGGGCACCTGCATGTGCTCGCCCCCAGAGACCCTAGAGGCCAGCCTGTTCTTCACCTGAGCCTCCTGCCCCATCACAGGGACCTCCATGGAGACGTTCTTCCCCCCACCCTATAGCACTTGTCCCCACTTGTCCCCTGAACAAGAGCAAGCCTATACATCATGGTGGGTGCTAGTACTCCTGATGGCAGAAGCAGCAGCCCAGGGAGCAAATGCTCAATGCCCATCCATATTCCCCTCACATATACCTGAGACTGTGGCCACTCACTATTTCTAACATTCCCCCAGATTGCTCTCAAGGGGCCAGTTATGAGAAGTGCAGCATGGTTAGATCATTGGCTCTGGAGGAACAGGGTAGAGATGCACAAAGAAGCAGATGGACTATAGTGGAGACAGCCATAGCCACATGCCAAGCACTGAGGGTTCTGTCAACACTGTAGACACTCCTTCCACAGGAAGGGGCCCTCTGGGACAGACAGGACCTGTGGAGATGGATTGAGTTGGCAGATGTCCCTTGTTCTCTGCCCCTGTTTAATTTCCCCTATATTTATGAAAAGAGTTTGTTTAAAGAACAAAATTTATTTAAATATTGTTTTATACTACCGTTTGGCTTGATAGCTATTTTTAAGAAAATCCCTTTATAGACTCTACTGCTCAGGCTAAACATATAGGAATACCTTATGGGCCTGGAGCATAAGCAAGAAAAAGAGAAAGACAGGGGGGTTGAAGTGCAGTTCAAGAAGGGAAAAATAAGAAGAAAGAAACACATAAGTGGATGTATTTGCAGCCTGCATCAGTTACTGCCATGTGTCCCAACTAGGGAATAGATTGACCACACTGTGGACATTCCTTTTATTATTATTTGAGGGTGAGACAGAATAAATTTCTAGATGAATTATATAAAATGTCTTATAAAATTATAGAGTTCCTTATCCTTTTTCTTTTGACTTGAATTTTACCCTATCTCACAGGAGATGGAACAGTGTATAAGAAGAGATTACTGAATGGTGTAAAGCCTCTCAAAGGTAAGAATCATGAGAACAGCAGCTAAAATTTATTATGCTTTGCATTTAGATTTCTGATTAGAATTGTGCTGTGTCATTATTCCACTGGTTTAGTGACACTGAACTTATGCCTCATAACCTACCACTCTTCTTTCAGTATAACTACATTTGAAGAATTTATTCTTAGGAATATACAGCAAGTTTGAGATTTTGATTTCATTTACTTTGGTTATCTTTATCAATTCATTGGACTTATCTAATTCTTCGCATTTTCTCCTCTCAACTCAGCACTATCTGGGTTCATTCAAATGGCCAGTGTTTCACTGTGCTTACAGTGGGTGCATACTTGAGGCTAGCATCGTCCACTTCCTGGACTTCTTTGAATTATTTATACCCTCTTCTTTCCTAAGGGAAAAAAGTCAGTGTCAAGAACCTGAACACCATTGTAAGGAACATGGGGATTCAGCTTGAAAAAGAGGACTATCAGGACTTACTAATCCATCTGCCCATTGATGGTAAGTATTTCAGCTACCACTGTACCTCAGGGCAAATCTTAGGGCTTCTCTATGAGGGCTTCTGAAAATAAAGCTATTTTTTAATCTCTTCGAAAAACTTACAAAATACTTCAAACATCAAAACAGAAAACAAACACCATAACACTTGTGTATCCACTGGCTAGAGTTAACAAATGTTACCGTTTTGCCCTATTTCTTTCATATATCTTCCTTCCTAACTTCCTTTCCTTGTACACTTTTTTTTTAGTACCAAATTTTGTCACACTTTTTTTTAATAAGATAAGGTTTCATTAATGACTGAATAAGACCAATTTAACTGGATGAAAACGTCACAGAGGCAAAGACAGTAGAATTCATTAGAAAGAATTTACCAAGGGGTGAGCCCCAGGCTAAAAGTTCCTGAATTAGAAGGCTCTTAGATTCAAACATAGAGCCAGTGGCTTCTCATTAAAAACTTGATGTAACTGGGATAGAGCCCCACATGGGCCTCTCTGCTCAGCAGGGAGCCTGCTTCCCCCTCTTCCTCTGCCTGCCTCTCTGCCTACTTGTGATCTCTCTCTCTGTGTCAAATAAACAAACAAACAAACTTGATGCAAGGGGCGCCTGGGTGGCTCAGTCAGTTGTCTGCTCATGTCCTGATCTCAGGGTCCTGGGATCAAGCCCCACATCAGGCTCCCTGCTCATCGGGGAGTTTTGTTCCCCCTCTGCCTCTCCCCTGCTCATACTCTCTGTCACTCTCTCTCAAATAAATTTATAAAATCTCAAAAAAGAAAAGATGAAAAACAACTTGTTAGAGAGACAGACAACACATCTTTTAGCACAGCCAGCACATGCCAAACAAAAATAAATAAATTGTCCTTCTTCCCTAATTCAGGGTTCCTATTCTCAACTAATAGGAAGTTGGCAGGTGGCAGGTGTGGCCGAGGCAGGCCACTGTCGCCAGCAAATGTCTGCTGCTTCTACCTGTAGCTGCTGAATCGGAACCCTTTGTATTACAACTTAAATTTTTTTTTAAAGATTTTATTTATTTAACAGAAAGAGAGAGAGAGAGAGAAAGCAGGGGGAGCAGCAGAGAGAGAGGGAGAAGCTGGCTCCCCACTGAGCAAGGAGCCCAATGTGGGGCTCAATCCCAGGACCCCAGGATCATGACCTGAGCTGAAGGCAGCCGCCCAACTGACTGCGCTACCCAGGCACCCCCTCAACTTAAAGTTTTCATATCATTTTTCTAAGTCTAAGATTGGTTATTGTGCCTAAATTGTCTTTTCTTACAGAGAATAAAATGGTTGATTTGAATGTGGTGATGGATGATGCAAAAGCTTTTACAGGTAAGAAGTTTTGGTACAAAGGGAATTCATTATTAACTAAGACCTTAATGCTTTATAGAAGAAAAGATGTTTTTAAATAGAAGTTTTCCCTTCAGGCTATTACTGATATGCTAAGCTGAACCCCTACAAATTTAATGGTTAAATGTTTGTTTTATTATCTTACTGTTTGATTTGGTATTTTTCCTGTATAGACATTTAATATGGAGAGTTTTGGCCAATAATGTTTTCTACTTCATTGTTTAAACAACAAAACTATAGGTGAACTCTGTTCAATCCCAAGGTGAAGCTTTTGTAGGCCATCCAGGAAATATGGTCACTGTGTCAAAAGACCCCATAATTCAAGAAATATATTGACATTTGACTTATACCTAGGATTATATATGCTTTTCTTTTTGCTTGAATTAAAGGTATAAATTTGATTTCTGATGTGATCTATACACCTACATGTACTCAGAATCTATATAAGTTAACAAGTTTTATTGTCAATTTGCTCTTCTAGTTAAGCCTATGCCCCATAGGTCATCTTTTTCATCATTTGAAATCCTTCATCCATTCCTAAAATTCTTATATGTTAACAATTTCCATATTTCCAAAGGAGAGAAAGTTAATGTCAATAATCTGAGCAATTCGATGAGGAAAATGGGGCTAGTACTGACCGATGAGGAGAAGAAGTGGCTGCTGAAAACTCTGCCCATTGATGGTGAGTAATTAGCACATCTTTGAAACCTGGATTTATGGGCTTGTGTGTGAAAACTGATGGCATTGTATGTGTATGTCCAGTAAAACCCGTTTAGAAAGCACAGTTTCACAAAAGAAGAAATCCTGTTCTTGTCACTCACATTTTAATATTGAAAATTGGCAACATCTTTCACTGGTCCCCCATCAACAAAGCTTAATTATCCTGTCCCTCTGGGAGCATCACCTCACCTAAGTCATGACCAAGGGAAAGAGGAAAACCAGGGGAGTAAGAGTAGGAAGGAAAGGGACAGAAATAGGGAGATAAAGATTTTTAAATTCAACAATAGGTAGATTTATATCGATGAAAGGTTTATCTTTGGTTTCATTCTTATTTGAGGGAAAATAAATAAAATCCTAAACAAATCTGAAGGGTTTTTTCCCCCTGAAATTATGGATGTTGTATTGGCTTTGTGCTATCTTTGTTAATCTTCCCTTCATTTAACCTCTATTCATAATTGTGTCTTGTCTTACAGCTGATGGAAAAGTATATAAAAATAGATTGCTAAAAGGTGTGAAGGCCCTCAATGGTGAGTGAGAAACACAGTGAAAGAGCAAGTAAAAATAAAATCCTCATGTTCACCCTTTGCTTTTAAATGTTCCAACTTTGCTTCTTGCCAATTTTTTTAAAGATTTTATTTGTTTAAAAAGAAAGAGAGAATGGCTGCACAAGTGGGAGGAGGGGTAGAGGGAGAGGAAAAGAGAATCTCAAGCAGACTCCACTGAGCACAGAGCCTGATGGAGGGCTTGATCTCACAACCCTGAGATCATGACCTGAGCCAAAATCAGGAGTCCAGTGCATAACCAACTGAGCCATCCAGGCATCTATCCCTCCTTCTTGCCGATTTTTTGATCCATTGTTATGGATTCATAACTTAACATTTTTCTTTGGGAACATTGACATTTGGGGATATAAGGAAAAGTATCATCTTACTGTAGAAAGTTCTAACACTGTTTTCTAGCTAGAACTGTACAGACTGGTTGTTGTTTCAACTAGAAGTAGATGTGCCAGTTCCTCCCTGTTCACCTCTCATGGAAAACTGATGGGTGCCTGGGTGGCTCGTCGGTTGAGTACTTGTCTTCAGCTCAGGTCATGATCCCAGGGTCCTGGGATTGAGCCCTGCATAGGACTTCCTGCTCAGCAGGGATCTACTTCTCCCTCTCCCTCTGCCTGCTGCTCCCCCTGCTTGTTCTCTCTCTGTCAAATAAATACATCAAATCTTTAAAAAAAAAACAAAACCTGAAGCAAAGTCCCCTGGGTGGGTATTAAGGAAAGTATCCTATCTCTACTCCTTATACTAATTCTGTTGTAAAGAAATATATTTTTAATTAGAAAAATATTTTTAAAACACCAAATACTACAAGAAAACTATCCAGTTCTACCATTTGGAAAACTGGTAAAAGATGTGTAAGTCAAGGGGTGCCTGGGAGGCTCAGTCGTTAAGCGTCTGCCTTCGGCTCAGATCGCGATCCCAGAGTCCTGGGATCGAGCCCCACATCGGGCTCCCCGCTCCACAGGAAGCCTGCTTCTCCCTCTCCCACTCCCCCTGCTTGTGTTCCCTCTCTTGCTGTGTTTCTCTGTCAAATAAATAAATAAAATCTTTTTTAAAAATTATAAATAAATAAATAGAAGTGTAAGTCAAGTCATGTGGATCTAATGTACAGCATGGTGACTATAGTTAATAATACCAAGTTGTATATTTGAGAGTTGCTGAGAGAATAGATTTTAAAAGTTCTTACCACCAGAAAAAAACCTGTAACTTTGTATGGTGATGGATGTTAACAAGAATTATTGTGATCACACTGTAATATATACAAATACTAAATCATTATGTTGTACATATGAAACCGTACATATATTATACATATGAAAATGTTTGTATGTCAATTATATATGAATTCTTTAAACAGTGAGAGTCCCCCTACCTCCCACCAGTCTCATCCCTCCCCATAAAGGTAAATACTGTTTACTGTTTACCTTTTTCTCAATGGTTATCTTTCTCAATTTTTTCCTGCTTTCAACAGACATATCTAAATCTGGGAGATAGATAGATAGATAGGTAGACAGACAGATAGATAGATAGATAGATAGATAGAGATATTAATAGTTTCTTCATGCCCTTGTGGTTTACCCTCCAGTTGGGATTTATGATGCATGGCCATGATTAGCATTTTTCACTCTTAAGCACCAATATTCATGTTCTTATTCCTTGCCCTTCTTGCCTAAGGACCAAGGGTCAAACTCAGAAAAGTGAAATCCTTCATGGAATACATGGGGATTAAACTCAAAGAGGAAGACCTTGAGGAACTAATGACCCAAGTGCCAACTGATGGTAAGTGTTACAGGCATCATTATGCTCTTATCTATGCTCATTATGTTCTTACCTATTTCTTTATTTGAGAGAGAGTGTGCATGAGCACAAGTGGGGTGAAGGACAGAGAGGGAAAAGGAGGCCTCCCGCTGAGCAAGGAGCCGAATGTAGGACTCCATCCCAGGACCCTGGGACAATGACCTGAGCTGAAGGCAGACGCTTAACCTACTGAGCCACCCAGGCATCCTGCATATAAGTTTTGACTCCCCCAGAATTTAACTAATAGCCTACTATTGGCCAAAAGCCTTACCAGTAATGTAAGTCAATCAACACATATTTGTGTATGTTATATGTATTATATACTGTATTCTTACAATAAAGTAAGCTAGAGAAAAAATAATGAGAAAGAAAAAATACATTTACAGAACTGTACTATATTTATCAAAAAAGTCCACATAAAAGCGGTTTCGTAGTTCAAATCCATGTCATTCAAGGGTCAACTGTATTTTTTCCCATTCAAACTCAAGGACTCCCTGAATTCTATCACTAGAGGTCCGTAGACCCCAGGTTAAGAAATCCTGATTAAATCCTAATTAATTCCTGTTATAAGTCACCCATCCAACACCCTGGCCTCCTGTTCATTGACCTTTCTCATTTCAATCATCTTTTACTCCCATCCCTTTAATAGCTCCTCACATGGTGATGACCTAGACCTTGTCCTCACCTAATACTTCATCACCCCCAAAATCTGTATTTCATCTACCCCCTCTCTGACCTTTATCATTGCAGTTTATTGACTATGCAGACATTTCTTCCATAACACAATGGAGTGCCTGAAAAACCTCCCTTTCTATAAAATTAAAATTGCCCACTAAAGTGAGCTTATGGGGAAAATGGGAGAACCCCATTCAAAATATGTGCCACCTTGTGACCAGAACAAAAGCAGCAATTGATACTGTGTGAGGAAGTTTAGACATCCCAGGCAAATAACTCACAGTAGCTGGAGACTATTTTTAAAAATGTACACACACACCCACAAAGGAAAGAGTTGAAATGCTGGCTTGCAGCTCTGAAATAATGTAGATGGAAGTAGAGCCCTGAGCCAGTGAACCTGGTTCCCCTTCCTATATTACAGGCACTTATTTTTTTAATTTTTATTAAAATAGAACTGAAAAGGCCCCTGCCGTAGCCAACCCAGAATTTTTTCTTTTCTTCTGACATTCATAATTTTAATTCTTTCACTTAGGAAAAAATATGTGTAAACCCGCGCATCCTCCAGATTGCTGTGACATTATTCCATTCAGCAACTGAATGTGATGAATTGGTGCCACTGAGCAGGTGCTATAGCCAAACAGAGTGCAGAACTCCAGCTCTCTCCTCACCAGCCATATGGCAATCTCCGCTGCCATGGGGGCTGCCCCTTCCACTTGGGCCCTGGACCTTATTTCCACCTGCCTTCTCAAAGACTGAGCTCCTGCAATTTCCCCCTTCTCTGCGTCCCCCTGCATCCTCAGTTTCTCCCTCTCTGCTCTCTCTCTCTATGGATGCCACTGACCCACAGCTAATGCTTTTGTCCTCCCCCGGTCCCCTGCTGCTACTACTCCACCTCTTAGTTCCTCTTCACAGCAGAACCTCTCAAAACATTGCCGTTACTTAGCCTTGTATGGTGACTGATCATAGCCACACTTGTGTTGAGCACAGCATAATGTATAAACTTGTCAAATCTCTATGTTGTACACCTGAAACTAATGTAACACTGTGTGTCAAGTATACTTCAAAAAAAGAAACCCCAAACTTGTGGTTACTTTTTGTCTCCACTTCCTCACTCCCATTCACTCTTCTTCAAGCTTCTTCCTAGGAGATTGGGTCCAGTCTCATTGGGTCAGATTACCTTCTATAAGCTGATCAAATCAAATTTATATCTCCCACTCAACCTCCCTAAGTCAGGAATGGTATCTCAAACTAGCTATTTGATATTTCCATTTGGATCTCCAAAAGGCATCACAAATTTAATGGAATAGTAATTAATCATCTCCCTAAAAAGCCTTAAGCCCTCCCCCTCTTGGTAATGGCATCCCATCTACCCTGCTGAGTGAGAAGGTGGGGGTGAAGGGAGATGAATACTTTTCTCCTTTCCCTTATATCCCACAATTAAATCTAGGCTGTACCTGAAAAATGTCCTAAATCCATTTATCACCACCTCCACTGCTGCAACCATAGCCCAAGACACCAGCATCTCTTTCCTGGGCCTGAAACCATCCCCTATCTAGTCCCCATTCCTCCAGTTTCCCCATCCTGCACACGTCAGCCAGAGTGATCTTTTGAAAGCTGAAATCAGGTTAAATTACTCCCCTTCTTCATGACCTCCAGTGACATTCTACTGCAACCAGAACAAAACCTCAACTTTATCATCAAGGCCAAGAGTGCCCTTCATGATTTGCCCCTGTCACCCCAGCTTTTTCTCTGCCCCTCAATCAAACAAAAAGCAGCAGTTGATACTGGGTGAGACAGCTTAAGACAGCCCAGGTAAATAACTCAAATTCATCCCCATCTCAGGGCAGCCACACGTACTGTTTTTCTAATTGGAATGTTCCTCCCCTAGTTCTTTGCATGACTATCCTCTTCTCATCATTCCGGCCTCAACCCAAATGGACTCTCCTCATAGAGGTCTTCCCTGATTTCCCTGTCTAAAGCATCCTACCATTACTCTTTATTATATAATCCTATTTTATTTTGATAACCTCTTAACAGTATTTCAAATGATCCTTTTTGTTTTGTTTACATGTTAATTGTCTGTTTCCCTCTGCTAGATATACACTCCTTGACAGCAAGAAATCTACCAGCTGGTTTACTTTTATATCCCCAAAGCCTAGCGAAGTGCCTGGCACATAGAAGCTACCCCCTAAATATTTGTTAATTAAATGACTACGTATAAAAAAAATACTCAGGGTCAGATTCATTTGTCCTATCTCCTTATACTTAACTGTAACAAATCATTTCTTAATTTAATCTTACTCTGGTGGTCTCTGAAGCAAAAAAAAAAGGGGGGGGAGATACAAGAATGATTTGTTATAGATTGAAAACTTTCTTCTTTTTTTTTCAAGATTTTATTTGTTTATTTGACAAAGGGAGACAGAGAGAGAACACAAGCAGGGGGAGGGGAAGAGGGAGAAGCAGGCTCCCCGCCGAGTAGGGAATCAAATCGTGGGGCTTGATCCCAGAATCCTGGGATGATGACCTGAGCGGAAGGCAGATGCTTAACAACTGAGCCACCTTGGCGCCCCAAACTTTCTTCATTTCTAAGATAGCACTATTATCTCTGAGAAGTCTGTAAAATTCTAAGGAAAATTTGGGGAGAAATTGCTGAATCCTTCTGGTCTTCATAGTTTCAGGGTCTCAGTGACATCAGCTTATCTGATTCTGAAGTTTATTTCTCTTGCCTTACAGGTGATAGAACAATTGGTCTGAGTGATCTGTTGGATGCTGTTGGTTGCGTCAAGGGTAAGTTGCAAGCTATGATGAAATGATATTATAAATAACATCTTAATATTTTGCAATTGGGGGAGAAAAATATTTCCCCTTCATATATATTTAAATTCTTCCATATGTGTTCCATTTTTATGGATGCTCCAGAACTTGGGTAAACACTAATTACTGTGTGTTTATATACCAGTACCCATGACATTCTCTGAAATTTTCCCCAAAAAGGTTTTTCAGCATAGTGCTAGGTATCAAGAGCCAAAAAACTATTCCTTCCCCCGACCCCTGAACCTCACTCCCAGGAATTTATCCTCTGGAAATAATTAAGCTGAATAAAAGAAAAAAAGCCTCTGCCTAAAGCCCTTCAGAGAAATTTGAAACAGCCTAAATATCTAACAGCACAGGAATTATTACATATACCATGGCCTGTTAGGCTAGTGGGATATCACGTGTTGAAATGTTAACTGTAAAGATTATGTGGCAATTTGGAAATATGTTAATGATGCTATATTAGGTTGGAAAAGCAAAATACAGAATTGTGTGTATATTAGATTTCCACACAATGAAAGTACAGACTTATTGTCAAAGGCCAGAAATGGAACATGAAAAACTACAATGGTTTTGTGGTAGGGTCGTAGAATTTTATTTTTCCCCTTTATTAATCTTTAACATTGTTGTATTGTTTTTATGATGAATGAGAGAAAATTACTTCTCTGTTGAGATGAATAAAAATCTTGAAATGCATAATGATCAAAGAAGCAAACTCCAAGCAAATATTTTTAAATGAAAATAACATTTTAAAAGCTGGTCTGTAGAAAAACACTGAGTTTTCAAGTAGGGCAGGAGGAAGAGTAAAAATAAAACCAAATTCCTGGATGCAGCTTAATCTATGGATTTTGCAAAAAATCACCAGTCAATTCCTAACCCATGGTGTACTTTCTTTCTTGTAGCCACCAGAATTAAAGACATAGGACTTTTTTCTTTTCTTTTTTTTTTTTTCAAGATTTACTTATTCATTTGAGAGAGAGAAAGCACAGGCTGGGTTGGGGGGGTGGGGAGAGGAAGAGAGAATCTCAAGCAGGCTCTGGGTGCAGATTCTGAGCCTGACACAGGGCTCTATCTCAGGACCCTGAGATCAGGACCTGAGCCAAAACCAAGAGCTGGATGCTTAACCAACTGTGCCACCAGGCACCCCAACACAGGACTGTTCTCTGACCTTCTTATTAATTCTGGGCATATGTGGCCAATCATATATATAAGTACAGCTAGCATTTTTCATCCTTTATACATATAGTTCTATATATTTCTACAATTTATTTCTTAATTTTTCTAAGGAGAGGTGATTAATATCCAGGACCTAGACAAATTTCCAGGAAGTGAGGGGATCGAGCTCACAGAAGAAGACATGAAGGAGCTGATGTCTCATTTGACTATTAATGGTGAGGTTTTTAAAAATTCTTTATTAATTAATTTTTTTTTATTATTTGCCCCAGGGGTACAGGTCTGTGAATCACCAGGCTTACACCTTTCACAACACTCACCATAGCAGAAACCCTCCCCAATGTCCATAACCCATCCACCCTATCCCTACCCTCCCACCCCCCAGTAACCCTCAGTTTGTTTAAAAAAATTCTCTTGTCTTTCTAGAACTGTCTTTGTTATCCTGTATATAAGATCCTCAGAAATGATCCTTATCTTTTTTTTAAAGATTTAATTTATTTATTTGAAAGAGAGAAAGCACGAGAAGGGGGAAGGTCAGGCGGAGAAGCAGACTCCCTGCTAATCCTAATCTCTGAGTGGGGAGCCCAATGCAGGTCTCGATCCTGAACTCCAGGACCATGACCTGAGCCAAAGGCAGATGCTTAACTGACTGAGCCATCCAGGTGCCCAATCCTTGTCTTTTTATCATCTACAACAATGCTTCTCAAGCAATGCTTCTTGAACATGCATATGAATCACCTGGGCATTTATTAAAATGCAGATTGTGATTTGAGTCTGGGTTGGAGCCTGAAAAATTCTGCATTTCTAATGAGTTCCCAATGATGCCAATGCTACTGGTCTATGGACCACACTTTGCCTATTAAGGTCTTAAAAGATGAAGAAATGATACATTAAGACTGTGCCTGGTCTTTCATTTCTTAAGTTACAAGTACAAACAATATATTTTGGACAGGATTCCAGCCCAAAAATAAGAATGAAATATATTAGGGTAATTGAAATTAAAAAATAAAAATGAGTATTAGGGAGAGCTACACAAGAGGAAGCAGGGGAGTTAAGGGTTAATTAATTTCATTTATGTTTGCTCTTTTGTTTGCTTACTGAGATTTTTATTATTGTTTATTGAATCTGGCTACATGACTTACCTGCTGACTGTTCTGTATATAGCTACTTTAAATTAGTCTTCTTTTATTTCTACTACTTTCTTTGTTGTTCTGATTTTTTAAAAAAAAATGATCTAGGAGCATTTGGGGAGTAGCATTTCTTACCATAATGCTTCAATGATGTTTCGCTGTGCCTCTGACCTTGAATGTATAAAATTGTATTTTGATTGATTCAACCAACAAATATTTATTGGTCATTTACTATGTGCAGGCATTATAGTAGGTGCAAGGAATATCAGAATGAAGCAGGGAGTACAGACTTGGTATTCTCTGCTAAATCTAACTGAAAATAGGAAGTAAAACACTGAACCAATATGTTTCTCAAATCCCAGGTTTAAAGCAATAAATTTGAACCCATTCATTGCAAACATCACTTTCTGTTCTCTCCAGTTTACTGTTTCTTCTTATTCACCTAGACTTTCTTCCTCTCCTCTCTCCAGTCGAGAAAAGGCTCCTTTCAACACCTCCAAATCCATTGCTCTTGACCTGATCATCTCCCACTTTGTCAAAAATTATTTTTTAAATTGAGATATAATTGACCTATAACATTATATTTTATCTCAGGTGTACACCATAATGGTTCAACATTTTTATAAAAATAATTTCTTCCATAATTCCTTTCCAACACATTCAATTTCATCTCTTTCTCTCTACTCTGCCTATGAAGAGGCACATAGTCCCCCACTTTTTTTACAGACTAACCTTCAGCTGGTTCTTCTGCCTCATAATTATGATCATTCATCCCTTATTCCTTTCTCAGTATGTTTCTTAATTGTCTATAGGAGCCACTTCTGCTTCCTCACTTCACATTCTCTTTAAATCCTTGCAGTTGGCTTCCCCACTCACATAGCCTGCGATGCTACTGAAATAGCCCTCAGAATCCAAAATCACGAATAATTTCCTTTGCCAGCCTCACTTATTCTAGTGTCAGAACATGGGAACAATCAAGGGTTTATTTCTCAGTCTTCTCAGTTTTAACTCCTTCCCTCCCTTGATGATATCACTCCTTGATTGTTGCTTCATTATCAGCTCTCTGTGGCAGCATTCTCAAATCACCATCCAGGGGCACCCCTCTCTTTGGGGACGTCCATGAGATTGAAACTGTTTTTAAAATAACACTAAGACAATATTTGCCTTTATCATTCTCATTCACTCACAAGTGTACAGTAGCTTTTCTAATAAGCTACGTGGCATATCTACACATGACATATCTGAAAAACCTATTAACATATTTCTTTTCTGGGTGACTAGGTGACTCAGTCAGTTGAGCATCAGACTCTTGATTTTGGCTCAGGTCATGATCTCAGAATCATGAGATCGAGCCCCATGTCAGGCTCACACTGGGTATGGAGTCTGCTTGAGATTCTGTCTCTCCCTCTGCCCCTCCCCCACCTCATGCATTCTCTCTCTCTCTCTTTTTCTCTTAAAAAAAAATAATAAAATATTTCTTTTCTGACTACATAACTCTATAATGCCAGATTTTCTTCAACTGAAAAAAAATACCACAGCAAACTAAATGCAGAAACAGACTGAGGATCCCAGCTGTCTTCTATTAAGCCAGACATTAAAGAGATTTGCAAAAATGTAAAACAATGCTATTTTCGCCTAGGCTGCTGTAACAAGAATACCATATACTGGGTGGCTTCTAAACAACAGTTTAGAAGTTATTTCTTGCAGTTCTGGGGCCAGAAGTCCTGATATCAGGGTGCCAGCAAGGTTGAGTTCTGGTGAGAACCCTCTTCTGGGCTACAGATTGTCACCTTCTCAAGGTACCCTCACATGGCAGAGAGCACAGAGCAGCGGGCTCTCTCCTCACCCATAGGGGTACTAATCCCATTCATGAGGGTCTGTCTTCAGGATCTCATCCTATCCTAATCACCTCCCCAAATTCCTACCTCCTAATACCATCACATTGGAGACAGAATTTTAATATATGAATCTGGAGGGACACCAATGTTCAGTCAGTAACACTACCATTCCCACTAAATTTTAATGCCTTAATTTTTTCATTTTTCAATTAATATATATTTTTCATTAAAAAGTATGTTAACTTGTACTAGATTTATTATTGTTATTTTAAAACATTTTTAAAGATTTATTTGTCAGAGAGAGAGAGTACAATCAGGGGGAGCTGCAGGCAGAGGCAGAGGAAGAAGCAGGCTCCCCACTGAGCAGGAAGCCTGATGTGGGATTTGATCCCAGGACCCTAGGATCATGACCTGAGCCAAAGGCAGACATTTAACAACTGAGACACCCAGGCATCCCTATTTTAAAACATTTTTTTAATTTCTCAGTTTTAATATCTAGTATATTGATTATAACCCACATAATAGCTATAACTCACATATACCTCTTGGACGTCCTCAGAAATTTTTAAGAATGTAAAAAAGTCCTGAGACCAAAATGTTTGAAAACCTTTGTTCTCTGGATTATTCTTTGTCACCACTTTTTCCAGCTGCCTGCTGAATATTTCTTCCCTTTTGTCCTACCAGCACCTTAAGCTTTTCTGTGGGCAAAGAGTGGACTTGCCCTTAAACAGCAAATGCATACAGTTGAGCTAATCAGACTCCTCACTTATGGCACAATATCATCATGGTCCATGCAAGGACCATTTGTGTTTCATTTTATTATTTTCCCCTTTACCTCCTACTTCCATTCCTATTTCCTTCCCCCCATCATTGGTACCAATGTGTATGGTATTTAATTTCCTTAAGTGGTATTGTTCTATAAAAATCATTCTATTTCTTTTTTTTCAATCAACATTTTTAACAGCCCTATTGAGATAGAGTTCACATACCAAGTAATCTATCCATTAAAGTATATAATTGGATGGGTTTTAGTACTCACAGATACAAGCCACTATCACCATAGTCATTCTAGTATATTTTCATCACGTAAAAAAGGTGCTATGTGTATGCAGAAGGTGCTAAGGGAGCATTTAGCCAAGACTGGGTTTTTCTGGAGAAGACCCTATACTGAACAAGTATGGGAAGATCATTCCAGCCAGAGAAACATACTCTATATACTCAAAAGTGACAAGTATATGGCGCCTGGGTGGCTCAGTGGGTTAAAGCCTCTGCCTTTGGCTCAGGTCATGATCTCAGGGTCCTGGATCAAGCCCCGCAACAGGCTCCCTGCTCAGCAGGGAGCCTGCTTCCTCCTCTCTCTCTGCCTGCCTCTCTGCCTACTTGTGATCTCTCTCTCTCTGTCAAATAAATAAATAAAAATCTTTTTAAAAAAAGTGACAAGTATACCACCCTAAATGTGTTGGTTCTCAAGAAGTCTTTGTTAGAGGAAAACACAGAGCAGGTCCTTCTCTACCTATTCCAACTCCAAGCAATTGGCCAACACAGTCTCTTTGTATCTATTTTTTTTTTAATGTCATCTGTCTGAGTTTGGAAAAGACGTCAGATTTGAGCCCTGGTTCTTCTTGTAATATCTCTTCTCCACATGTAATCTTTGGAGTGTCATACCTTGAAACACTGAAGAGAGGAACCGTATTGAAGAAGTAGAGCAATTTGTCTTACTAAAGATTTATCCTTTCTTCCATCATACTCACCTGAGGGAAAAATGAATCCAATTCCCAAACAAACCAGTTTCTCTAGTTCCTCTAACTCATGGGAAAAGTTCCAGCCTGCCATGGCATTTTAATAATTTCACAACTTTTATCAGTTTTTATCAGTTTTTGTTTAAATTCAATTAATTAACACATAGTGTATTATTAGTTTCAGAGGTAGAGTTTAGTGATTCATCAGCTCATATAACACCCAGTGCTCATTATATCATATGTCCTCCGCCCATCACCCAGTTACCCCATCTCCCCAGCCATCTCCCCTCCAGCAACCCTCAGTTTGTTTCCTAGAGTTAAGTCTCTTATGGTTTGTCTTCCTCTCTGACTTCATCTTATTTCATTCTCCCCCCCCTTCCCCTATGACCTTCTGTTTTGTTTCTTAAATTCCACATATGAGTGAAATCATATGATAATTGTCTTTCTCTGACTGACTTATTTCTATTAGCATAATACCCTGTATCTGGTTCCCTCCATGTCATATATGGAGAAAGGGGAACCCTCTCACACTGCTGTTGGGAATGCAAGCTGGTACAGCCGCTCTGGAAAACAGTATGGAGGTTCCTCAAGAAGTTAAAAATAGAACTACCCTACGACCCAGCAATTGGACTACCAGGTTTTTATCCAAAGGATACAACCATAGTGATTCAGAGAGGCACGTTCACCCCAGTGTTTTATAGCAGCGATGCCCAAATAGCCAAAATATGGAAAAAGCCCAGATGTCCATTGACAGATGAATGGATAAAGAAGATATGGTACACACACACACACACACACACACACTGGAATATTACTCAGTTTTTATGAGTTTTTATGTGACTTCCTCTGTGTCTGATTCAAATGTTTTACAGGAAATGAAAAGGTTAGAGTGGATTCAATAACGGAGGGCCTAAAGAAGTTTAAACATGAGTGGAAATTCATGATTCATTTTATAAAAATGGATAATCTGGTGCTATGAGTTTATTTTTACATGTGTTTTCTTGGTTATTAAAGTAATACCTATTCATTATAGAAAATTTCTATATCCAAAAAACAAAAGAATGCAAAAGGAAAATTTTAGTAATTCTTAATTCTATCACCCAGTGATAATCTATAGTTTTTCTCACCCCTGATTTTTTCCTTGTACATACACAATTTTTGTGTATTCAGCATTAAAGTTCCACTTTCAAACTACTTTTCCATTTTCTTATTAATACTAAAATCTTACTTATTGATAGGTATGTCTGAATACCTAAAATTCCTTTTTGGATGCCTGTGAAATTTAACACATAACCTCAGTACTTTCTGTTTGCAGGCCCCTTAGCATATTTATTTCTAAAATAAGTTTCCCAATGCCAAATGCCACCTTCTGTACTTACTTAGAAAAGAATGAATGGGAGGTTTGAAAATGATGCTGTGAAACTCATCAGGAGAGGCAAGTTAAAACTTGTCTTCTGCCCTCTTGCCCCCACACACAACCTCAATCTGTACTTCATTCTCCAGTAATTTTGATTTGCTCCCTGGATCAGCATTTTTCAACAAGAACGATTTTTTTAATTGATGTGTCTCTGAAAGCCTGATTGTGTTTCAAAAAGAAGAACTTAAGAATAATTTAAGGTGCTTTATGTAACGATCTACAAGATGAATCTTAATAAGAGAAGATAAATTTAAATTCTGGGCACCCACACTTAACATTTCCAAATGAGTCCTGTTGTATTTTATTATTTCAAAAGAAAAAAGATCTCTTTGAATAGGTCTCATTCTACCCCATATATTGCTGCTTCTGTCTCTGGTGCCAGAAAACTTTTGAAAATGTCTGCTTGGTAGCTTTTAACCCCAGCATTTAAAATCATGATGCTGAATTTAGGGATACTGAAGCAATCCTCTGTGACTACGTATAAGATCAATGTTCATCAATAAGCATTTATTGAGTACCCAACCACTATAAAAAAGAAAGTTCAGCAATGAAAAGGGGACAAAGTTCCAGTTCTCAGCGAGGCTGTTTTTGAGTAGATAGTATGTGCTCAATTAATGCTTGTGGATTGACTAATAGAGGTTCTAGTCTCCTGCTTTCAGATAATGGAAGATTCACTAACTCAAGCAGCTGTATCAAGGTCATTCTCATAATAACCCTCCCAATCTGGGCCACTCGGAAGAAAGAGTTATGTAACATTATGTAAAACCCCAGGGCATGTAAGTGAGTCACCCAAATCAGAATCAATTGTTAAAACCCTTCTACAAAGCCAAAATAGCATAGCTTCCCAGTCCTGTCTGCTTACTTTTCCATCCTTCTTCTTTCCTTCTCTTCCATTTCTTCTTTTCTCTGTTTTTCTTCTCTTCTTCCTGTCTCTATTAATGGATTACTTTTCCCTCATTCCTGCTTCTACTTGTTTTCCTACTAGTATTGCCTTTTTTTTCTTTTCTTTCTAATCTCTGTCAAACATACACAGTTCACATGCCTACCCTGCTCTCCCACTTGCTTTCTTCTCTACGTAAGCCCATTCCACTTGCTGTCACCAAAATGTTATTCTGTGAAGTCCACAGTGCATTAAAGAAAATGTAGACATTGAAAAGTATGTTTCATAATTTTAGAAACTTTCAACATCAGTATCTATTCCACAAATTCACCAAATACTACTCGATATCCACGCTTTCTTTATAGATACAGGTACTAAGGGAACAGATTATATTTCTGAACACTGTATACCGTATTGACATTTTTTGTACATTCAGACATGTGCTACCTATGATTTAAGTTTTCACTCTCAAATTTCTGATGACTAGACATACTCATTTTTGAGACAATGTCATTTTTTTATACTTAAGTTATCTTTTTTCTTCAATCCCCATTTCACCATTTCTATTTTCCTAAGGACTAAAAGTAAATTTCAGTTACCTAAAGCATAATAACATGAAAATGACACTTCTGTATGAACAACTTCAAGACCTGCTAATATTTCATGTCATTTGATGGTGAACATTTAAAATTCCACTCTGGCCTGCAATGGTGTAGGTTGTAGGGTTCTGTATGAGAATTTCTAAAACCATACTCTATAGGACTATAGAAAAACTCTAAAAATATTTAGAAAAAGCCTGCTGTGTAAAAATAAAGTCTGCCTCTTATCAGAAACAGAAATCTTCCAAGTCCCATTCCCAACCAGAGTGGTGCCACAGGCAGCATCCCAGGCTGGCATAGGATGCATCTAGCAAAGTAATGTCTAGGCAGGGAGAAGAACCAAGCAATAGAGAAGAGAAGAATTAGAGGGAAGGAACAGATTAAAGCTGTTTGATAGGTTCTTCTTAATCCTACAAATTATGTATTTTGTGTTAGTATTAATCTCTCTCTTTTTGTAAAGAAGATGTATCTACTTTGTGTGTACTGCTTTCTGCCTGATACATTACCCTGTATAACCTTCACTGCCTAAAGGTACTACCAAAACTTTTCCATCTTTCCATAACCTGCAACTGACCTTTCTTTTTTTTTAAGATTTTATTTATTTATTTGACAGAGAGAGACCCAGCAAGACAGGGGGAGTGGGAGAGGGAGTGGGATCCCAGACCCTGGGATCATGACCTGAGCCAAAGGCAGATGCTTAATGACGGAGCCACCCAGGTGCCCTGCAACTGACCTTTCTTGATATCAAAATAGCATTATTGGCTTTATCTGGCTAAACTAAACCAAACTTAAGGAATTGAACTATTATACCCAGCACTTTTCTCCTGAGTTCATCTCCTTGTGCATAGAAAACCAAACTATACAACATTTTGAGAGGAAGAAAAGAAAAGAATTGAATCTGTACTATTGTTGTTCTGGCCACAGCGTAGAGTAGGGCAAGGCGGAGAGATTTTGTAGTCAATATTATAACAAATATTTTATGTACACACTTCACAGGAGAATTCACTAGAAATAAATAACTATACCACAAAAAGGCATATAGTTAGTCAACAGCTTATAACCAAAACACTAATGAAAATGAAATGGGTAGCAGGTTGTTCTCCTTGAGTCAACAAGTTTTCAAAGTTGCTTCACTTCTTTTCATCCTAAAAGATGATAAGCAAATAGTCTTGCCTTCAATGTTGACCCTATTTGTTGTTTCAAAAACAAATTTTTGGAGTTACATTAAGGCACTAAAAGAGGCAGTATGAATTAAGAGGTATATCACTAACTGAGGATGAAAGAGTGCACTTGTCGTGATGAGTGCCAGTGTTGGGAAGTGTTGAATCACTATATTGTACACCTAAAACTAATATTACACTGAATGTTAACTAGCTGGAATTTAAATAAAAACTCTAGGAAAAACAAAGAGATATGTCACATGTAACTGAAATCTTCTCTTCACTCTCCCACTCATTAGAGGAAAAATTAAAAGAAAACTATAATTTGCTCCTATTCTGCTTTTCAGAACTTCAGAAATGTATATAATTTGACTCTTAATCTTATCTTTAAGCAAAAGGGATGGTGCCACTACGTAAGTTGATGAAAACTGGACATGATACTAAAGGTGAGTGTGAGACCTGATGCAAAGGCATCATAATGATGGGATTTAATACTTTGACTTATGTATTTCAATCCCATAGTTCATTCCCTCATAGTTTTGTCAGTCACTACCCTCTATCTACTTGTTGAAGGGCAATGGTACACCATTACCTCTCCAGTTGTTTTTCTGAGCTCCTTTTGCTTTTATAGTCCATACCACACTGCATCACAGGCAATTATCAAATATTTTACATTTTCTTCTAATGGATTTATTTCTGATGGATTTGTTTTTATCTCTAGTTACTTTGTAACTTATTTAGTGCAATTTATTTGGCAGGTGTTCCTAACTCTGCCACTAAAGAGATTAATCCAACTCATTGTACTTTAGTGTCCTTATCAATAAAATGAAAAAGGTGAATTAGATTAATGATCTGTTAGTTCTTTCTCAGCTGTAAAATTCAAACTTTTGTGGTTGAAAAGACACTATCAAGAAAATGAAAAGACAACCCACAGAACAGGAGAAATATTTGTAAATTATGTATCTGATAAGGGTCTACTATCCAAAACATATAAACTCAACAATTAAAAAACAAATAACTTTTAAAATGGGCAAAAGATCTAAATATATATTTCTCAAAAGAAGATATAAAAATGACTAATAAGCACATAAAAAGATGTTCAAATCATTAGTCATTAAAGAAAAGCAAATCAAACTGCAAGCTACCACTTCACACCCACTTGGATGACTATAATAAAAAGACAATAACAAATGTTGATCAGGGCATGGAAAAATTGGGAGTCCTCATATACTGCTGGTGGGAATGTAAAATGGTGCAGCTGCTGTGGAAAACAATTTGGCAGTCCCTAGAATGTGAAACGTAGTTACCATATGACCCAGCAATTCTACTCCATGGGATATACCCAAGAGAAATGACAACATGTGTCCATATAAGAACTTGTACAAGAATGTTCATAGAAACATGACCTGTAATAGTCCAAAAGTGAAGACAGTCCAAGTGTCTGTCAACTGATAAATGAATACACAAAATGTGGCCTATCCATAAAATGGAATATTGTTCAGCCATAAAAAGGAATGAAGTATAGATACATGCCAGAACACTGATGAACCTTGAAAACATTACACTAAGTGAAAGAAGCCAGACAAAAAGGCCACGTATAATATTATCATGTTTATATTAAATGTTGGGTGCCTGGGTGGCTCAGTTGGTTAAGCGACTGCCTTCGGCTCAGGTCGTGATCCCAGAGTCCCGGGATCGAGTCCCACATCAGGCTCCCAGCTCCATGGGGAGTTTGCTTCTCCCTCTGACCTTCTCCCCTCTCATGCTCTCTCTCATTCTCTCTCTCTCTCTCTCTCTCTCTCTCTCTCTCTCTCTCTCTCTCTCTCTCTCAAATAAATAAATATCTAAAAAAATATAAAAAATATATTAAATGTCAAGAATAGGAAAATCAATAGAGATAGAAAAGAGATTAGTGGTTGCCTATAGGCAACTACTGTGAGAGGGGAGTATAGGAAGTAGCTGCTAGTAGTACAGGGCTTCTTTCTATGTGATGAAACTATTCTGGAAGTAGATGGTGGTGATGCCTGTACAACTTTGTAAATTTACTAAAAACCATTGAACTCACACATTTAAAAGAGTAAGTTTTATGGTATGCAAATTATATTTTAATGTTTTGGGGGGTATTTAAATTTTATTTTTTCAGTGATCCGAGATTCATGTTTGTTTATGCACCACACCCAGTGCTCCATGCAATATGTGCCCTCCTTAATACCCACCACCAGGCTCCCCCCTCCCCCCTCCCCCCTCCCCTCCATAACCCCTCAGTTTGTTTCTCAGAGTCTACAGTCTCTCATGTTTCGTCTCCCCTTCCGATTTACCCCAATTCACTTTTCCTTTCCTTCTCCTAGAGTCCTCCATTTTATTCACTAGCCATCAGGGAAACTCAAATCAAAACCACATTGATATATTTTAATTTTTAAAAAAGTGTAAGACCGATCAAAAAAAAAATCTGAAAAAACCCAAGAATGCCAAATCGCACCTGTTTATTTGTCAAGCTCTGTGGGTGGGAAAAATAAACAATAGGCTGGACCCAGTATAAGTCCTAGCCCCAAAGCACCTTCCATATATCCAGTCTACCTATCTGTGGAACCCAGCTTATGTCCTAGTACACCAGTCCACCAGTTCTAAACTACCTAGGATATGCCCATAAGTAAACTAAGTGAAATCAGCCCTTCATCCCATTTGGTTCTGGTTAGATGACTATTGGTGTAGCTAAATTATAATACATGCCTGCTCCCTGGGATATTTTAGTTTCTTATGTATACCACCCTATTAATTTTGATGACTTCTGTCACCTCAGTTCACTCACAGATCATAGGAACCTGAATTTGAATGAACTTGTCCCACTTCGCTGTCCCTACTTTTGGGTAGGCATGCCATCTTTTAAGTCTTTGCAGATAGTAGGTATCTGCTAAAGGGATGAATGGATGCATGTATGCATTCATTTAAACAGTCAGTGTCTACCATGTGCCAAGCATTATTCTACATGCTTAGGACAAAAATCATGGAACTTACACTCAAGTGAAAAGATATACATAACAACAAAAAATAAGATAATAGTGTGACAGAGATTAAAATAAAGCAAAGATACTTTTTTTTAAGATTTTACTTATTTATTTGACAGAGAAAGATCACAAGTAGGCAGAGAGGCAGGCAGAGAGAGAGGAGGACACAGGCTCCCTGCTGAGCAGAGAGCCCGATGCAGGGCTCTATCCCAGGACCCTGAGATCATGACCTGAGCCGAAGGCAGAGGCTTTAACCCACTGAGCCACCCAGGTGCCCCCACAAAGATACTTTTCTAAAGAAGACATCCAGATAGCTAACAGACACATGAAAAGATGCTCAACATCATTCATCATCAGGGAAATACAAATCAAAACCATGATGAGATACCACCTCACACCTGTCAGAATGGCTAAAATTAACAGTACAAGAAACAACACATGTTGGCGAGGGTGTAGAGAAAGGGAAAACTTCTTGCACTGCTGCTGGGAATGCAAACTGGTAAGCTACTCTGGAGAACCATATGGAGGTTCCTCAAAAAGTTAAAATTAGACCTACCCTATAATCCAGCAATTGAACTACTAGGTATTTATCCGAAGGATACAAACATAGTGATTTGAAGGGGTATATGTGCCCCAATCTTTATAGCAGCATCATCAACAAATAGCTTAACTCTGGAGAGAGCCCAAATATTTATCAACTGATGAATGGATAAAGAAGATGTGGTAATATATACAATGGAATATTATTCAACCATCAAAAAATGAAACCTTGCCATTTGCAATGACGTGGATGGAGCAAGAGTGTGTTATGCTAAGTGAAATAAGGCAGTCAGAGAAAGACAAATACCATATGATCTCACTCATATGTGAAATTTTTTAAAAGATTTTATTTATTTGAAAGAGAGAGTACAGAAGCAGGGGGAAAAGGACAGAAGGAGAAGCAGACTCCCCACTGAGCAGGGAGCCCAACATGGGGCTCAAACCCAGGGCCCTGAGATCATGACCTGAGCCAAAGGCAGACGCTTAGCAGACTGATCCACCCAGGCAACCTTCGTATGTGAAATTTAAGAAAGAAAACAGATGAACATATGGGAAGGGGGAAAAGAAAAAAAGGAGATAGGAAAACAAGCCATAAAAGACTTTTTAAAAATATTTATTTATTTTTAGAGAGAGAGTGCAAGCAGGGGGAGGAACAAAGGGGATGGGAGAGGGAGAGGAAAAATCTCAAGCAGACTCTGTGCTGAATGCGGAGCCCACCAAGGGGCTCGATCTCACCACCCCGAGACCATGACCCGAGCTGAAACCAAGAGTTGGTTGCTCAATAGACTGAGCCACCCAGGTGCCATGAGACTCTTGACGGTAGAGAACAACCTGAGGGTTGTTGGAGGTAGGTGGGTGGGGGATGAGCTAGATGGGTGATGGGTATTAAGGAGGGCATTGTTATCATGAGCAATGGGTATTGTATGTAAGTGATGAATCACTGAATTCATCCAGAAACCAGTATTGCACAGTATGTTAACTCCCTAAACTGTAAATTTAAAAAATGAATAAATAAATAAAGCAAGGAAAGGGGGTATAGGGAATTCTGGAAGTGAGGGAAAGTGATCAAGAAAAGCCTTGCTGATAAAGAACATTTAAGCTAAAAGCTAAAGAGATATGGGAGTGAGCCATGAGTAATCTGAGGCAAGAGTGCTCCAAGCAGAGGGCAGAGCAAGTGTAAATGGCTTTATACAAGAGCATGGTTGCAGTATTTGAGAAAAAGATAATTGGCCATTCTGGCTAGAACAGAGTGAACAAGGGCAATGTAGGAAGAGATAAGGTCATAGAACTAGGGACAGGACCATTCTATTCAGTCACATAATCTATGCAATGCACAATTCCAGGGTTGTGCAATCAGGTGTTCCACTAAGTGGGTGGTACAGGTGCAGCCAGTAGCAGATCATATAAGCCTGAAGGCTATTGTAAAGGTTGGATTTCTACCCTGAGTGACATAGGAAACTACTGGAGGATTTGAGCAGAGACATGAAATGATCTGACTTAAGTTTTGAGATTATCATGGCTTCTATGTGTAGGATAGACTTGGCAGGTAGTGGATAAGGCAAGAGCTGAAGCAGGGAGACCAGTTAGACAAGAACAGCAGGTAGAGGTGGAGATGGTGGAAAATAATTTGATTACATATATATTTTGGAATCAACAGTATTTCCTGCTAGATATATTCCCTGATGTAGCCCAGGGCCTAGAAGCACAAAACAATATTTATAGAATGAATGGATTGGATTAGATGTCAAATATAAGAGAAGAGGATTGGAGCATATTCCAAGGGTTTTGGCCTAAACAGAGGATGGAGCACAGGCCTGGAAGGATGGAACTGCCACTTCCTAAGATGAAGAGATGAATGAATAGGTGACCAGATACATGGTGTTATATTCGTTCAGTTAGTGAAGGAATTAATTCAAATCAATGTGGATGCAAATACTATAAAAAGAGGAGATATAAAAAATCAGAATATTTAGGGGCACCTGGGTGGCTCAGTCCATTCAGCATCTGCATTCGGCTCAGGTCAGATTCCCAGGGTCCTGAGATCACCCCACATCAGGCTCCCTGCTCAGCTGGAAGCCTACTTCTCCCTCTCTCTCTGCCCCTCCACCCCCGCGGCCCCCACCCCCGCTCATGCTCTCTGCCTCGCTCCTTGCTCNTTCCGTTTTAAAAAAAACGGCTGCCGCCGGGCCCTGGCCTATGTCCGGTACAGCCGCCCCGCGGCCCCCACCCCCGCTCATGCTCTCTGCCTCGCTCCTTGCTCTCTATCTCAAATAAATAAAATCTTTTTAAAAAATCAGAATATTGGGACACCTGGGTGGCTCAGCTGGTTGGGCAGCTGCCTTTAGCTCAGGTCATGATCCTAAGGTCCTGGGAACCAGTCCCGAATTGGTTCCTTCCTCAGGGGGGAGCCTGGTTCTCCCTCTGCTTGTGCGCTCTCTCTCTCTCTCTCTCTCTCTCTCTCTCTCTCTCTCTCTCTCTCTCTGATAAATAAATTAAATAAATAAATAAATAAATAAATAAATAAATAAACAAATAAAGTGGTTTTCAGAACATGGGTTAAGCAATTTAATATTAAAACTTGCTATAAAGTTAGTGCTCGTGAAATTTTCTGTTATTTGGGGTAGATTCTTGAGAATAAAGCAATAAGGAGGAACACATTTTAGATTTTCCTCCTATTGCCTACATATGTTGATTCTTATAATCCCCTTCACACCCTTACACTCCATGCCTTGTTTGAATGGTAGGGGGGTAGGTGTTTATTGCTATGTAATTTCACTATTGCTGCTCCAAAAAAAACCAAAATCCATGTTGGTGTACATAAACTTTTAAATTAAACTATTGGTCTGAATGAGTAATAACTAAAGTGGTATTTTATAAAGGGAGTAAGCCTTACAATTTCTGCAAATATTTCCATTTTCATTAATCTAGACTAGTCAGGAGGGAGCAAGAAAGGAATTGGGGCTCATCAGGATTAGGCCATCCCAGAGGATTTTGCCTACCCAGGTTACCAGAGTTGAGGAGGGAAGTAATATTTCCTTCATGCTAACATACCCTGTTGATTTTTAGATGATAAAGGCTGAGAAAAGCCAAAGAGGAGGGAGTAATGATGAACCACAGTATCTCTACCTAAAAAGGAAGGAACATCTTGCCTTTCCCCAATCATTCATTGAACACCTCCTATGATTCTGTCCTATAACCTTGAGCTTTCGACCTCAAGGTGCTTACACTAGGTGAAAGCAAAACAGCCAGGGAGAGAAAGGAAGGAGGCTTCCTGTAAAGAAATTGCCCTACTGGGGCAGTATCTCTAAGAAGAAGGTAGCTCCATTTTTTTTTTTTAATTCTGAAAAGTTCAGTTCCCATCAATCTGGTAAATGACAGAATTTATGAGATTATCTTCTCCTTGAGGCTCATATCTTTAACTGTAAAAGATGACTTAGACATTAGATATTGGGTTTTCAGAACTTACAAATTGTACATCACGCTGAGACACAATCTTTTGTCATGAAGCTTTTTTCCTTTAGCAAATAGTGCTACATAGGAAGAAGCCTAATACCAGATATTCTGCCCCATCTAATATTCATTTCCTTTCTATTCTTCATAAGGTCAGAAGTGAATGTGAGCCTAGACAACTATTAGAGTAATGGGGTTGAATTAATTCCCATAGAAAATAGCCATATTCATTCAACATTCCTACTCAGATATCTTCAGGATTCCTCAGTGCTAATGAAGACCAGGTTGCCTTAGCTTAACAATAAAGATGTGTATGTGTCTTAAAAAAAAACAGATTAAATGAGTGACATGGTTAAAAACTAGAAAAAATGATGGGGACAATGGCAATCAGGAATCTTACAGTTTTAGCTAAAGCGGTACAGTTGTTCTGCTCCAACCAGTTACTGCTACACCAGAATGTGAGCCCTGTTCTCTGATCTTTGGGTTTTTCATGCAAAGTCCTAAACTGATAAGTCTTAATTTATCCATGTTTTCACTTATGAAATTCAAGTTTTTAAATGCTCTGTAAGCCAAAAGAAACTTGTATGAGGATCAAATTCACAATCTCTGTTCTGTTTACCAAGCCCAACCCATCATACCTAATCTTTTTAGTTTCCACTATCTCACTTTGTATGATCCTGTCCTCTACTGTGTCTGCACTGTTCCTCATCTCCTCATCTTTTTGATTATTCTACATGCTTTTGCTCTTCCTTAACTCTGAACTGCTCTTCCCTTAGTGCTACACATTACAATTCTACTTCTCCCTACTCATAAGACCTACAACAGTAAACTCTTAGGAGAAAAGCTTCATGACTTTGGGTTTGGGAATGATCCCTTGGATATGACACCAAAAGCACAGGCAACAAAAGTAAAAATAAATAAATAGGACTATATAAAAATCTAAAACTACTGTGCATCAAAGAACACAATCAACAGACTAAAAAGGCAAACTACAGAATGGAAGACAGTATTTGCAAATATTTTAAATAATAAGGTCTTAATATCCGGAATATATAAAGAACTCCTACAACTCAACAGTAAGAACAGAAAAAAAAATTTAAAAGTGGGCAAAAGAACTGAATAGACAGTTTTCCACAAAAAATATATAAATAGCCAGTAAGTATATAAAAAGATACTTGGGGTGCCTGGGTAGCTCAGTCGGTTGAGCGACTGGCTCTTGATTTTGGCTCAGTTCATGATCTCAGGGCCCTGGGATCAAGCCCCAAGTCAGGTTCCCTGCTCAGCAGGGAGTCTGCTTGAATATTCTTTATCTCCCCATACCTCTGTCCCCCCACATGCTCTCTCTCTAAAATAAATAAATAAAATCTTTAAAAAAATTTTTTTAAAGATTTTTTTTATTTGACAGAAGAGAGATTACAAGTAGGCAGAGATGCAGACAGAGAGAGAGGAGGAAGCAGACTCCCTGATGCGGGACTCGATCCCAGGACCCTGAGATCACGAGCCAAAGGCAGAGGCTTTAACCCACTGAGCCACCCAAGCACCCCTAAATAAATAAATCTCTTTTTTTAAGATTTTATTTATTTATTTGACAGAGACACACACAGAGAGAGAGAGAGAGAGAGAGAGAGAGAGAGAGAGAGAGAGAACACAAGCAGGGGCAGTGAGAGAGGGAGAAGCAGGCTCCCTGCTAAGCAGGGAGCCCGATGTGGGGCTCGATCCCAGAACCCTGGTATCATGACCTGAGCCGAAGGCAGATGCTTAACAACTGAGCCACCCAGGTGCCCCTAAATAAATAAATCTTAAAAGAAAAACAACTCAACATTACTAATCATTAGGGAAATGTAAATTGAAATCACAATAAGATATATCACCTCACACCCAACAGGGTGGCTACTATCAAAAAAACAGAAAAGGATATGGAGAAATTAGAACCCTTGCGCACTGTTGGTGGGAATGTAAAATGGTGGCCACTATGGAGAACAGTATTTCTTCAAAAAATTAAAAATAGGATCACTGCATGATCCAGCAATTCCACTTCTGGGTATATACCCAAAAGATTGAAAGCAAGGTCTCAAAGAGATATTTGTATAATGTGTCATAGCAACATTATTCGTAGTAGCCAAAAGGTTAAAGCAACCCAAGTGTCCATTGGCAGATAAATGGATAAATAAAATGTGGTATATGTAATCAAATATTATTCATGCTTAAAAAAGAAGTAAATTCTGACACAGGCTATAACATGGATGAACATTGAGGACATTATGCTAAGTGAAATAAGCCAAAAAGACAAATACTGTGTGATTCCACTTATATGAGATTTCTAAAGTCAGATTCATAGAAAATAGAATGATGATTGCCAGTGATTAAGGGGAGGGGTAAATAGTGAGCTATTGTTTAATGAGGTTAGAGACTCATTTTTGCAAGATAAAAAAGTTCTGGAGATTGGTTGCACAACAGTGTGGATATACATAATGATACTAAACTGTATGCTTAAAGTGGCTAAGATCATAAATTTTATGTGTTTTTTACCACAATTTGAAATAATAATTAAAATAGTAATATTAACATATTTCTCAACCATCCCATCCAATAGGAACTGCCATTATTCCCATTTTAATCTTGGTAGTCCCTAACGTAGTAGGCCCTTATTAAATACCTCTTTAATTAATCTGTAATTTAAATGATCACTTTCTTTCCCTTTGTATCCCAAAGCAGAATAGGAGGCAGTGTACCAAGTTCAGAAAGACTAGGGAAATGTCAAATTATGCTCACAATAAACAAACTCTGAGAGCAGGCAGAAACCCTCTAGAACTGCAGCTACTAAGTGAGGTCTGAAACAATTTTGGAGGCTCAAGCTAAACTTTGGGCGCCAAAGGCATCTGTGCTTGGCCATGTTGAAGACTAAAGATATTGCCTAATTCCTGTGCTAGATGATTTACAATGCCATGAAACCTGTGAGATCTTGAATATTAAAGTTTCTAATTAAAACAATCATAATCTTTTTTAAGTTGCTCTTTTTAAATCACTCTTTCCAATACTACTATAGTCTACAAACCTATGAGAGTTTGGAGTATTTTTGTTCTTCTTCCTAGGCTTAAGCAATTAATGAAATGGTTCTTAATCACCATTCAATCAAGGCATTTGGGTAAAATTTTTCATTTGAACAACTTCCAACTCACTAATGTTTAACATGGAACTATATTAATACAGAATTTTGAAAAAACAAAAAACAAAAACTTCCCCTTCTCTGAAATCCCCACAGTGTCAAAATGTTCTCACACCCACACATGCCCCAAGGGTGCTAAATAGACCACATAGAAAACATGGTTGCTCTAGAGCTGGAAGAAGCTTATAGGTCATTCTCACCTGGGCCTGAGAAGTGAATGAGGTCACAGTTGTATGATGGAACAAACCCTTTATTGGATTCTTGATCTGACTGAAGCCCAGAAGTGGTAGGTAACACGGCTTAAAAGTAGGCAAATATCTGGATTTTGTAGGAATCGATGCTGAGTCCTTTTTTTTTTTTAATCTATCATCTCTATGAGAGATTGAAGGTAGTTTTTTTTTTTAAAGTAATGATTATTTTGCACCCTGAGGATGATTTCACAGCACCTTTCAAGTGCCTAAGTTATTGAGCCTCTCCGGAGTCCCCAGCTCTGTGGTAGGTTTCCAGATTTTGAACACGTGTAATTGAGTTGTGTAGAAACAACTGGCTTTCCAGGCTCTGAGATGAAGACATAGGAAAATGGACCAAACTGTAATTACACATTCAAAAACTTTTTCTTTGTGGTTTCATAATATTTGTCTATCATTCCTAAATCAGCAACCCAGTATTCTTATCAGTGAACCACCTAGTACAGTCTACACTTTGAAAATTGCAATTAGAGGGCGCCTGGGTGGCTCAGTGGGTTAAAGCCTCTGCTTTCGGCTCAGGTCATGATCTCAGCGTCCTGGGATCGAGGCCCGCATCGGGCTCTCTGCTCAGCGGGGAGCCTGCTTCCTCCTCTCCCTGTCTCTCTGCCTGCCTCTCTGCCTACTTGTAATCTCTCTCTCTGTGTCAAATTAAAAAAAAAAAAAGAAAATTGCAATTAGAGAGGTAAAACCAACAATAAAGGGGGAAGCCTTACCAACCCATCTTCTGGTCCATAGGCTGCTGAAGTGGAAAGGCAGGACTAGGGAGGCTCTAGTGGTTAAGTCTATCCAGGCAGGTCTAGGCTGGCAAAACAGCATTGTATCCCACCTCCTCTGCTCCTACCAAATGAATTCCCATACAGTGAGTTCGTAAGAACTGACCAGGCAGGGATGGACCTCCCAGAAGGAAATCCTGGAAAATCTACTTATTACAAGGCAGGTATGGTATCCAAGACATAAACAATTAGGTAAATATTTTAGAGATGCTCTAACATCTTATTCTCTGTCGATTATAACATGAAATGTTCTATGGATTTCAAAAATAAATTTTGTCTTTAAAGTTATTTAAATAACTTTTGCACATATTTCCAGGATGCTTTATCTATGTCACATGGTATCACTTATTTTTATATATGATCAGATTGACATTATTTGAAGGGGGGCAGACAATGATAAGACATTTTGCTTAGAGATCTTGGGACAGTGTAGTGGTCCTTCCATATGGCCTTCCAACTTTGTATATACCTCTAACTTGAATTTGCACATATTACCATTCCTCAAGGCTCTGGACTACAAACTCTAGGTCATGAGCTAGGAAAGTTGCAAAAGAAAATAGAGGAATTAATCTGTGATTTGATCCTATTTTTATTTCTGAATTCCAGACAGAGTTATTGGCCCCATGGCAGTTTCTGACATTAAATCAAAACTTAAGCTGAATCCTCTAACAAAAGTACCCAGCTCCCATGGCAAGAGGTAAGTAATGAATGTATTCAGGGGATGGATTAAGGTAAAGAATTATTTTTTTTTTAAGATTTTACTTATTGGGCGCCTGGGTGGCTCAGTGGGTTAAAGCCTCTGCCTTCGGCTCAGGTCATGATCTCAGGGTCCTGGGATCGAGGCCCGCATCAGGCTCTCTGCTTGGCAGGGAGCCTGCTTCCTGGTCTCTCTCTGCCTGCCTATCAGCTTACTTGTGATCTCTCTCTCTCTGTGTCAAATAAATAAATAAAATATTTTTAAAAATAAATAAAATAATAAATAAAATAAAAAGATTTTACTTATTTAGGGACACCTGGTGGCTCAAGTCAGTTAAGTGTCCACCTTCAGCTCAGGTCATGATCCTAAGGTCCTGGGATTGAGTCTCACATTGAGCTCCTTGTTCAGCAGGGAGCCTACTGCTCCCTCTGCCTGCCACTCTTGCTTGTGATATCCCTCTCTCTATGTGTCTCTCGCTCTCTCTGTCTCTCTCTCTGACAAATAAAATCTTTTACTAATTTAGAGAGAGAGAGAGAGAGAGAGCATACATGCACAAGTAGGGGAAGGGGGAACAGAGGGAGAGGAAAGAGAATTTCAAGCCAACTCTGCTCTAAGTATAGGGCCCGACTCGGAGCTTGATCTCATGACCCTGAGATCATGCATGACCTGAGCCAAAATCAAGAGTCAGACACCCAACCAATTGAGCCACAGGTGACCCTAATAGATTAAGGTGAAGAATTATTAAGGTGATAAATATTTTAAATACCTATAAAGGCTATGAGGAACAAGTTAGAAGGCTCTTCAAGTACCCTGTTATAAAACCATGAGTAGAAATAAAGGTTTTTTTATGAAAAGAAAAAATATATATCCTTTTAGATTGGAGAAACAAAAGTTCTCTTTCCTATTCCCCCAAATGAGAGGGAATTTGTGTGTAGGGGATCAGAATATCCTAGAGGGCCTAAGAAGTTGTCAGTAATACATTAAGATATTTTGAGTGCCAGGGCGCCTGGGTGGCTCAGTGGGTTAAAGCCCCTGCCTTCAGCTCAGGTCATGATCTCAGGGTCCTGGGATCCAGGCCCACATCAGGCTCCCTGCTCGGTCGGGAGCCTGCTTCCCGCTCTCTCTCTGCCTGCCTCTCTGCCTACTTGTGATCTCTCTCTCTGTCAAATAAATAAATAAAATCTTTAAAAAAAAAAGATATTTTGAGTGCCAGTTTAAAGGAGAATAAAGTTAGAGGATCAGAGAGAAGACCAAATCTCCTAAGCAAGTCAGTATAGAGAAAGGGTCTATAGCGCAAATATGCCCACTAAAATGAAATCTGGGTAAATTATTCATGACTAACCTTGAGCTAAAATTGGAGAGGGAGATTTACCTGTGACATTAATATTAGCTCTTTTCTCAGTCTGATAACTATAAATTCCAATAAACCGTAGCCACTTACGACTGAAAATAAGAGCCTGATCTATATTTTTTAATGATTTATTTTTATTTATTTACTTGACAGCAAGATCACAAGTAGGCAGAGAGGCAGACAGAGAGAGAGGGAGAAGCAGGCTCCCTACCGAGCAGGGAGCCCGATTCGGGCCTCGATCCCAGGACCCTGAGATCATGACCTGAGCTGAAGGCAGAGGCTTTAACCCACTGAGCCACCCAGGCGCCCAAGCCTGATCTACATTTTATCAGAGAATAAGAAGAAAAGCATCTCCTCTCTCTCACAACATCCATTTTCTGTGCCACTTTGAGAGTATTTCCCCTAGTGCCCTTGACTATGCCACTGCTACAAGAATAGACTACTGACCTTTTTAGAGGATATGGGTAAGAAAACCTTACAGCCACCAAATCCCTTGATCCCATTATTCCCTTACCCTGCATTACAAGCTGTCTCTTGAACTAGTGACATCCTTGTCACTGAAAGTAGTCAAGCAAAGACTTGACAATACCACACATAGAGGGGTTTTCTATGTGAGACGGGAGGCTAGACTGAGCTCATTCCACATCTAAGGTACTTCAAATCTTTGAAACATTGTAAAATAAAAAGATTGTGTGAGCCAGGATACAATTTGAAATTTTGCCACGAGTATCCTTTTTTTAATGTAACTGGTAAGACTTTTGAACCTACTAGATACTGTACAGGATACTAAATTCATAAACCATAACTTTTTAAATTTACCGTGTTAAGTATTCTTCCTGTTTCACTTTTTTGGCTGCTGCTTATAAAAACAAAAACTAAGAGATCCCGTATTAAAACTTTCAGCTTAGTATCAAAACTAAATGTATTGTTTTAAAAATTAATTTATAAAATCATGATTATGTAAGTCTACTTTTAAATGACCATATTATAAGCAAACTCGGTTTTGCATAATATATTTTTATCTTCCTAAACTGATAACCTCCTGCAGATCTATACAAAATATCTCCAAACTATTAATATGCTTTCTCTTTTTCCAGATTTTTTTTCTGAGGAAGTGAAAAGTCACCCAGGGTTCCCAACTTTCCAGAAGTGCTCTCTGTCTCAGATGATAGATAGATAGATAACTTAGTTTGGCAGTTAAAGTCATAAGATAACTGTAGTTACAAAGCTTTCAGTATAAGGATATTCACCGTAAGATTATTTATACTACTTAAAAATTTGAAACAATGTCTACTTCTAGCAATAGGAATAGTGTAGGGCTTATATCCTTGAACTTTGGAGTCAGATAAGCCTGAGTTTGATTCCCATGACTTTCACCCATTATTTGTGCAATTTGGGACAAGTTATTTAATCCCTCTGAGACTCAGTTTTTCTCTCTTGTAAAATGGAGAAAATCAGATATTTTAAGGGTGCAAGGGCAATGGGCAGGTATAGGGCAGATGTGGACCTCAGTGGCCAGCATTTTCTCACTGTCCCTCCTGTAACTATTGATGAGTGACAGTAACAGGTCTCTTAGGAGGTGAGCCTCTGGATATATTGTGATGCTTACAGTCATTCCATTCAGCAAAAACTGATGAATGGAACTAATATTTGCTGGTTTCATATATGTATTGAATCTTTTCATGTTTTTTGTCAGGGATAAAGATTTACCAGGATCTCTCCCCTGTCAAAGCAAAGAAAAGAAGCTGAATGCTTCACAAATGCAAGGTAATGACAATAAGCCCTCAAATGAAAGTGTCAACTAAGGGCCCTTGATAAATCTGACCATTTTCGGGCGCCTGGGTGGCTCAGTGGGTTAAAGCCGCTGCCTTCGGCTCAGGTCATGATCCCAGGGTCCTGGGATCGAGGCCCGCATCGGGCTCTCTGCTCGGCAGGGAGCCTGCTTCCTCCTCTCTCCTCTCTCTCTGCTTGCCTCTCTGCCTACTTGTGATCTTTCTCTCTGTATCAAATAAAAAAATTAAAAAAAAAATCTTTAAAAAAAAAAATCTGACCATTTTCTTCTCTAAGAGAGATCTGCAATTTCAAGAGTTTTCTGTAGCACTCTGCTTTTTGAAAGCAAAAGTTCTAATTCAATGTCTAATTTGTGGGAAGGAAGAGGAACTACTTTCAAACAGACATCTTCCTAGAATTTGGACAATCCTGGACAAATATTTTTATTCAAATAAGAACTTGTGAGCACACAAAAGAACAAATGCAAAGTCAAATAGAAATCAAGTAATGGGATGGTATAAATAGCTATTTATTTACTAATAAATAAATAGTTTATTAGTCCAAACAGCAAATATTTATTTAAAGCCCACAGTATACCAAGCATGGGAAACATAACAAGTAACAAGTCAGACATGGTCACTGCCCTGATAGGAAATCCTTCAGAGAAGTCAGACCATTAAACCATGAATTTTTGACTGAAACATTTAAATCACAATATAACACAAGTTATGATGGGGAAGTATAACGTATTTCAGGAGCATAAAAGAAAGACTCCTGAGGTGGTCTTGAGAGGGTAAGAGGGGAGTCCCAGAGAAGGGGGGATAATAAGTAGGAGGCAAACAGTGCGAAAGAAGTGTTCTCAGGAGAAAGAGTGGAATCTGCAAAGGCCCAAAGGAAAGGGAAAGCATGATTCCCTGGAAAAAAAGAAAAGGAAAAAAAAAAAGAAAGGAAGGAAGAAAGTCAAGCATGGCTGGTTTGGGTTCAGGAGGTGCTTCGCCCCTCCAAGTTTGGAACCAACTGAAAACAAAATAGAAATCAAAGAATCACCTATATCCCTGGGAACACTGGCTTGAAAAATACAAAAGATTATCAAAATCAGAGTTACATTTTTCATTGTTAAACTGAGCTAAATGCCTTAATAATAAGTTTATAACCTTCTAAAACTTTAAGGTTCCTAACATGCACTCATACACATTGGTGCTTGTATTAAGGGTTCCCAGGATCTATTTTTTTAAAGATTGTATTTATTTTGTTTAAGAGAGAGAGAGAGAGCACGTAAGGGGGGTTGTGCAGAGGGAGAGAATCTCACACAAACTCCATGCTGAGTGCAGAGCCTGACATGGGGCTCAGTCCCGTGACCCCGAAATCATGACCTGAACCAAAACCAAGAGTCAGACACTCAACCAACCAAGCTACCCAGGCCTACCCCGCACCCAGGATCTGTTTTAATCAGGTATTATCAGACACACAGACACAGAAATCATTGTCAAAGATGAAGAAGTATTTTATGCTCATAGATCTCTAGAAATAAGAGGCAAAGGACAGTGGGAAGGGCCACACAGGGCAGCACCATAGTCAGTCAGGAGGCAAAGGGTGGGGGAAGTGGGCAAGAGCCTTTCCGTGGTTTCTGCAGCAGGAACAGGTTTTAAACACTATATGCTGACACTTCTCAAATGTATATGTCTAGCCCACGCCTCTCTCCCCAGCTCCAAGCCCATGTCTGGTTGCCTTCTCCACACCTCCAATTGTATGTCTAAGAGACACCTCAAAATTAGCGTGTCCAAAACTGAACTCCTGATGTGTTCCCCATTTTATTGTAGTAAAATACATATAACATAAAAATTACAATTTTAGGGCGCCTGGGTGGCTCAGTGGGTTAATGCCTCTGCCTTCGGCTCAGGTCATGATCTCAGGGTCCTGGGATCGAGGCCCCCATTGGGCTCTCTGCTCAGCAGGGAGCCTGCTTCTTCCTCTCTCTCTCCCTGCCTCTCTGCCTGCTTGTCATCCCTCTCTGTGTGTCAAATAAATAAATAAAATCTTTTAAAAAATAGTTTTAAAAAATTACAATTTTAGGGGCACCCGAGTGGCTCAGTCAGTTAAGCATCTGCCTTCAGCCCAGGTCATGATCCCAGGGTCCTGGGATCCAGCTCTGCATCAGGCTCCCTGCTCAGCAGGAGGCCTGCTTCTCCCTCTCCCAGTCCCCCTCCTGTGTTCCCTCTCTTGCTATGTCTCTCTCTGTCAAATAAATAAGTAAAATCTTAAAAAAAAAAAAAACCGATATCTGCAAAGTCCCTCTTGTCGTGTAAGTACTGCATTCACAGATTCCAGAAATTACAGTGTGGACAGGTTTCAAAAGCCATTTTACCAACATATTTGGTTTTCCACCAAGTAGTTGATTCCAAATCAAATCTCATGGAAGGACACGATCCTTTATAGGAAATGTCTGTTAGGTATGCATTTTTCTCTCAATACTTTTTCAGAACATGATGTCCAGTCAACTATATAGTCAGTCCCAGTTCCATTAGAATATGTACTTTTTCTTGAATAATTGCCTAACTTAATTACATTCCCTCAGCCTTCCAAGATGCCTACAACTTCTTTAGCAAGGATAAAACTGGCTGTATTGACTTACATGGAATGATGTGCACTTTGGCTAAGCTGGGAATGAATCTAACTAAGCGTGATGTCTATAATGAATTAAGATGTGCTGATATTGATCGTGAGTACTTTGACTTGTAATTATTTTTCTTATAAAGGTTTTTATAAATACCTATTTTTCTTTCAGCAATTATATAAAACAGAAGTAAACTTCATTATTAAAAGTACATATATGAGTTTCTCTCTAAAGATATCAGTAAGGTGTGTGTACAGGTTACAAAGTCAAATTAATGCAAAAAATCTAATGCTACAAAATGGAACTATTCTTTGAAAAATCCTGTGTGGAAACTAAACGTGATTGTCACATTTCAACATTAAATGCAGATTACCTATCATGATGTACATTTTGGAGGATGCCTTGAAATAACTGATACAGAAGCACTGACAATTTCAAAAAATGACACTTTACCAAGAAAATCCAAGCCCTTTGTTTCCATTTGAATTATATTAGTACAAATCTTCCTTTGATCCTTAGAGCCCACCAATATTGAATTTTAAATGCCACAGCCTTTTTGTTTATATTTTTAAAGATTTTAGATAATATTTCCTTTGAATATACTGACCTAGTGATTATAGCCCAAGCTGATATGTTGTATGGAATATATAGTCAGCAAATTATGTCCTCTTCACTTCTCCCCACCCTACTGCCAGTGCCCCATTCAATTAGCCTAAGTTCCATGTATGAATCAGTGTCACCAGTTAATTAAGGTGTCACTTGTTTCCACTAACTCTGCCCAATTTTCCTGTTCTTGCCTCAAAACACACACACATGCTTTTAATAGCACTATCCTATAACATTAGAGGAGACTGAGTACAATTCGGGGGTGTTAGAATAATAGAAATATCAGAGGGGTGGGAAGGGAGTGGGAAAGCAAGAGTGGATTACCTTGCAAAAATGGCAAGTCTCTCGGAAAGGAGTGAGTGGATAGGACTGCAGGGGCTGGGGACCCCTAGTTTGGTGTTTATACTCCACAATTGCTTCTGGCAACAGTAGGTGACTCGCCTAACCGTGCCAAAACCACCTCAAGAAGACCAGTGCTTCCCTGGGCGCATCTCCAGCCTTAACGTGCGGTCTGACTTTAAGCATTGAATTGTCCCGGGTGTTTTCATTTTCCATTTAGTATATAATCTGATGACTAAAATCCATCTGATATCCTTGTTCTGAGTCTTTGATTTCTGTTGCAGAAGATGGGAAGGTGAATTTCTCAGACTTTATAAAAGTGCTAACAGATAAGAACCGCTTCCTTAAAGCTGTGGGTGAGTAGAGATATTGCTGAACATGGCCGCTGGGTGGCTGCGGTTCGCGGCATAGTAACCATTATTCCTCTAGGTCTCCGAGCAGGAGACAAGTGAGGAAGGTGTACTCTGGCATGAGATTTACTGTCCTACTGCTTCTCCAAAACAATATTTGCTAAGCAAATGGATACAATTTTAGAATTTTAACTTAAATGCATCAAGTCCTTCTGCAGGAGGCACTGCTTTTTGGTCTCCAATGCGGAACACTTGGAATAAGTGTAGAAAAATTCGGTCACCTCTTATAATATTCTTCACCAAGTGCATGTGCTGCTCTGGGAGGTACTCCCTTTACAAATGAAAAAAAAAAGTTTAGAAAAAGAAAAATTCTCTCTCTCCTGCAAATTTGGGGCATCGATAATTCACTATTCCTAAAAAAATATCTTCCCCACCCTGAGGAAGTCTGCCCTTGGTGAGAGGACAGGAGAGTTGGCTGGAGGCTAAAGAGCATGTTCTCACACAAGGTCATAAGTGATGTGGAGGTGTCCTTGACATACCGTTCTTAGTTCCCTGATGGTTTGTTTATCAGTTTAACAGTCTGCCTTGGAAAAACTAACTGCAATTTGTGTCATGTTTTCTGGGGTGAATACATTCCAAATTCCAAATACTGTATACAGTTTTGAAAATGCATTCATTCATAGGCAGTGAACTGTCCTTAGAAGAGACAGAAGCTACTACTTCCAGTACTACTATAGTAACGAGGGTTTGTCTGCAAGAGATACATTTATCAGCAGTTTCTTTACCCAGAAGAACAGGGTAAATCATAAATCATGTTTACGTTAAATGTATTAACTTACAAGTCAATATTTACTTAGAAGTCATGGACCTAAAAGCATTTTTTAATGATTATTGTGTCTGTTCACTAATCAAAATTACCTTTCTACCAAATAAAACAGATTTTGAATGTTTTTCTGTAATTCTCTAGTACCTGGCTCAGTATTAATCTTGTAAATAGACTAAAAAGACTGTCAGCTTATTACTTTTTTTGATAAATTTTTTTTCAGAAGGCACTTTGAATTTTTTTTCCCCTTCATAGTTCCAGAAAAGGAGAAATGTTTAGATTTAACTGGCAACCCAGGGATCCTGTTGTTTGAAATCCTATCAAAGCTTGTAGAGACTTCAGCTTTACCCCGAAGGGCTATAATGGAAATAGTAAGGTAAGTGACAAAGAAGGGTAAAATCAGCCTTCTTAGAAACACTTATGAGGATATTTAACAGTCACCTCTGATTAACATCCTACTCCACAGGGTCTGCTCCAAAACAAAGGAGAAGGGTCTGTGGAGGGCTTACATGCCACATGGGACCTCATTCCTTCATCCCAACTGTGCTAACTCTGAAATTGCAAGACTGACCACAGACCATCTCAGGGCCCACTGAGGGCCTAAGATGGCCAAGAAAGTTCAGACTCTTACCCTAGGCTAGCGAATCCCAGAAGAGTAAGACTTTTCCAGGGATGACTTTGGGTGGGCTTAGAAATCTAGTTTGGAAGACACTCCCCTTCATGATGGACCTACTAGGGGCTCCCACAAGATCTTCTGACTCTGTGATGATGTAGAGCAATTTCAGACCTCCAAAGTAGCCTTTGGACTGGAGCTGAGCCAGAACTGGACTTGAGAATAGAGGATGAAGAAACGTTCTCATACCCAAACGTGCTTTATTCCAGCAAATACCACTAAAGATAAATTTCCTCAAACTATTTATATTATTGTATTATAGATATTGTATATTGCTATTATCAATCTTTTTAGTTCATCTTCTTTCAAATCATTCTGCTTTCCCTTTTAGACTTAAAAATACAGAATGTTTTCAGAATCCTCAATGGATGATCTCTCTATGCTATCCTATATTTGTCAGATGTGGAACCAGTGGGTACACAAAATTCTACTCTTCATTCCATTTCAAAGGCATTTATTAAATACCTGCTGTTGGTACACAAGTTTGACATATTGCTTAACTTCTCAGCCTTGGTTTCCTCACCTATAAAATGGGAAAATCAATATTAATACCTACCTTAAAAAAAATAGTAATAATAATGATAATAGGGGCACCTGGGTGGCTCAGTTGTTAAGCGTCTGCCTTCAGCTCAGGTCATGATCCCAGAGTCCTGAGATTGAGCCCCACATCAGGCTTCCTGCTCTGTGGGAAGCCTGCTTCTCCCTCTCACTCCCCCTGCTTGTGTGTCCCTCTCTTGCTGTGTTTCTCTCTGTCAAATAAATAAAAATCTTAAGAATAATAATAATAATAATACCTACTTTATAGGGCAATTGTGTGGGTGATATGCGATAATGCAGGTGAAGTGGTTCAATAAATATTCCTGGAGCTCAGTAAATATTATTATTATGCAGAAGTAGCTAGCATAGTCATAGAGCATACATATTATCTGCTTTAATCCTCACCTCCTTAATGGGCACTATTATCCTCATTTTACAGATGAAAAACCTACAGTACAAGTAGTTAAGTAATTTGCCCAAGAGGCAATGGTGCCTAGATTTTAGCACAACAGTCTGATTCCAGAACCCATGCCTCTTATCCAATCCCCTAGACTGCCTCTCAGGAAGTCTTAGCTGATATTGGTGTTTTTATTACGATGACAATTATGGTTATTACTTTTCATATACCTGGTTTCTAAGGAGATCAAGTGTTTAATATGTAGCATTTGCATTTAAGGACATTAAAATATAAATTGAGAGAAAAAACCATAAGTAAATATTGATAAAATACTTACTAAATATACAAAAGTGAAATGACACAAAGTATATCACATAATTAACTGTCAAATGAGTGGCAGAGATCATTCATCTAATTTCTGAGAAAGCCTGTCTCGAGCTGGATATGGTAGAATTTGATAGGTATTCCTGTAGTTGACTATAGCATTTTTTGAGCATTACGTGCAGAGTTCTCAGCGTGCACTTTATATGCATTAGCTTTTTCCTGGATTACTGTCTCCTAACTGGTCTCCCTGCTTGCACCTTTTGACTCCCACCCCCATGACTTGCCCACTCCACAGTCTATTCTAAACACTCCCTCTGCCTAGCTGATGCCTTGACGCCTACAGCACCAGATGATCCTTTTAAAATGTTGTCAGATCATGTCAGTCCTCTGCTCAAAACATTCAAAACCCTCCCGTTTCCTTCAGAGTATAAACTTTACACTTTACATGACTTACTGGCCCTCCAGATGATCTGCACTGACATCTGACTTTATCTTCATCTCCTGTTATTCTGCTCAATCCATGCTGGCCTCCTTGCTGTTCCTCAAATCCACCAGACGTGCTCACACTTCAAGGCCTTTGCACTTGCCGTTCCCCCTATCTGGAATGCTCTTTGCCCAGATATCCACATGACTCACTATCTCCCCACCTCCAGGTCTTTGTTCAAATGTTGTCATCTCAGTAGGGCCTTCTCTAGCCACCCTATCTAAAATTCAACCTTCCTACCACTCCCTGTCTCCCCTTCTCTATTTTTTCCATACTATCTATCACCTTCTAATATAGTATGTAATTTACTTATTTATTTTACTTGTAATGTGCGTTCTCATGCTAGAATGTAAGCTCCATGAGAGCAAGGATTATTTTTGTCTGTTTTATTCACAACTATATCCCTAGTGTCTAGGAAAAAAAATTTACCCTCAGTATCTCTCTGTTGAATGATCTTATTTAATCACTACTTCAACACTATGAGGTAGGTTCCAACATCTCACTGACAGGCAAGGAGAACAAGGCATGGAGAAGATCAGGCTGTATACCTAGCCCAGTCCTCCTCTAGAGTTTCCATCTGCCTACTGGGTAGTCCCATAGGTACCTCAAACTCAAATTGTCAAAACCTAGTAATCCTCCTTCACCCACCCCCACTTCTACTAGTTCTTCCACTTGGGTTCCAAATCCTGGTGAATGGTCCACCATCTCACTGTGTTCATCCAATTGCCAAAGACCAGCATCCTTCTCAGCTGCTGCTGCTCTGTCACTCCCCCATCCAACTAATCATGAAATCCCGTCTATTTGACCTCCTAAATCTGCCTCGTAACTGTGTACTTCTCTCTATCCCCATGCTGGGAAGGGGGCAGGGAAAGAAGCAGAGGACTGAGGACAGAACGATAAGGAATTCCCATACTTGTGGAATGGAAAGAAAAAGAGGAGTCTGCAAAGGAAACGTTAGTCATCATGAAGGGAACCAGGATAGAGTGAAGTCAGAGAAGCCAGGGCCACAGAGAAATCCAAACCAGGACAGACTTTTCCCCAGTATTAAATGCTAAAGCGAGGCCAAGGGAATTCAGGACTGAAAGGGTAGACTTAGATTTGGTAGTTAAGATGGTAGTTAAGAAATCATAAGGTGGGCGGGGGGAGGGAGGAGGCGGGCGCCTGGTTGGCTCAGTCGGTTAAGCATCTGCCTTCATCTCAGCTCTTGATCCTGAAGTCCCGGGATTAAGCCCCACATTGGGCTCCCTGCTCATCAGGTGGTCCGCTTCTCCCTCTGATCCTCCCCCCTGCTCATGCTCACTTGCTCTCTCTCTCTCTCACTCTCACTCTCACAAATGAATAAATAAGATCTTTTTAAAATAATTTAATTGGGGGTGCCTGGGTGGCTCAGTGGGTTAAAGCCTCTGCCTTAGGCTCAGGTCATGATCTCAGGGTTCTGGGATCAAGCCTTGCATCCAGCTCCCTGCTTCCCTCTCTCTCTGCCTGCCTCTCTGCCTACTTGTGATCTCTCTCTCTCTCAATTAAATAATAAAAAAAGAATTAATTTAATTAATGCATTCAGCATATAACTTGCAACTGGAATTTTTTTCTTTTTGTCCAATACTTATACACTTTTTCAGTATGACTGTATAGCACTTTCTATTCTATTTTTTTTATAACTTTTTTTTTTTAGTTATTTCCGAAGAAAATTCCAGGATACCACATTGGGAATGTCGTGGAGTCCCTACACTATGGGTTATGGGAAAAGGAGATTGAAGCCAGATATCTGCACACCTCCAGGCTCAAGCACAGCTGCCTTTGCTAATGCTGCCCGGATCACAATAATGAAAGAAAAGGATTTACTTAAATTTCTTGAAGAGCTCAAGAGTAAGAACCATTTATCCTCTCCCCATTGTTGTAAAGAATTTGTTTGTATATTACTAGTCAGAAATAAATACTAGAGGCCAAGCGCTAAAGAAGCAGGACCACAGTCTATTCTGAGTGACTAGTCTCTGTCACACAGGTATCATTTGAAAGCAAATCTACATCTTCACCTGAATCCTCCTAATACAGGTGAAGCCTCGAGGCTGGATGAAGCCTAGACTCTATGGATGGGGAGGGGGTGAGGAGAGTGAAAAGAGGGGTCATGGCCACTGAGAAGACTAGACAAAGAGCAAATTAGGCACCACATATATGTCTTTATGTGAATTTTTCTTACACTGTTCATAATACCATTTTTGCTTTTGTCTTTTAAGGGTGCGGTCCTCCTTCAGATAGCCCATATTCCAAAATACCCATCTTTCCATTGTTTCCTAATGTGAATGGTGTGGTGATGGGAAAGCCATTCAAAGACTTACAGAAATTAGAAATGTTAAGGAGAAGGGAGCCTCTGGATTTCTTTGAGAACTATTTTTTCCATAAAAGAGACTGGAAGACACAGGTAAGATTTTGGTTATGTCACATTAGTTAATTTAAATACCTAGGTTTCCAAGTTCTAACTTAACAACTAATATATTTTTAAAGATTTTATTTATTCATTTGAAAGAGGGAGAGGAAGAAGTATTAAGAGCTCACATTAAGGGCGCCTGGGTGGCTCAGTGGGTTAAAGCCGCTGCCTTCGGCTCAGGTCATGATCTCAGGGTCCTGGGATCGAGGCCCACGTCGGGCTCTCTGCTCAGCGGGGAGCCTGCTTCCTCCTCTCTCTGCCTGCCTCTCTGCCTACTTGTAATCTCTCTCTCTGTGTCAAATGAATAAATAAAATCTTAAAGAAAAAAAAAAGAGCTCACATTAAGTGTTCTTACCACAGTAAAATAAAAAAAAAATTAAAGAATCTAGGGGAAAACAGGTGCTGGCAAGGATGTAGAGAAAGGGGAACCCTCTTGTACTGTTGGTGGGAATGCAAACTGTTATAGCCCCTCTGGAAAACAGTATGGAGTTTCCTTAAAATGTTAAAAATAGAACTGCCCTATCACCCAGCTGTTGCACTGTGAGGTATTTACCCAAAGAACACAAAAATACTAATTCAAAGGGATACATGAACTCCAATGTTTATAGCAGCATTATCTACAATACCCAAATTATGAAAACAGCCCAAATGTCCATCGATACCTGAATGGATACAGAAAGGTTGGTGTGTGTGTCTGTGTGTATCTTTTTTTATGACTAAGCAACATTCCATTGTGCATAAAGAATGAAATCTTAATAATACATTATATGTTATTTAAAAAAAAGAATGAAATCTTGCCATTTACAACAATGTGGATGGAGCTAGAGAATACTATGCTAAGGGAAATAAGTCAGTCAGAGAAAGACAAATACAGTATGATTTCACTTACATGTGGAATTTAAGAAACAAAACAGACAAACAGAGAGAAGCAAGAAACAGACTCTTAATTATAGAGAACAAACAGATGGTAACCAGAAGGGAATGGGTAGGAGGATGGGTTAAATAGGTGATGGGAATTAAGGATGCACTTGTTGTGATGAGCACCAGGTGTTGTATGCAAGTGTTGGACACTGTATGTTAACTAAACAGAATTTGAATAAAAACTTAAAAAAAAATAAAGACTCTAGAGGAGTATCACAGTCAGATATGACCTTAAGTTCAGACTTTGAATTTATCTCTCCAGATGAAGTCATACCCACAGGCAGATATCACCAACAAGTGGATATAAGGGAACTTTATTCCCCTTTAAATTTATTTCCCAGCACTAAGCCCTCCACCTGTGATTCTTTTTTTTTTTAAGATTTTATTTATTTATTTGACACAGAGCGAGAGAGAGATTACAAGTAGGCTGAGAGGCAGGCAGAGAGAGAGAGGAGGAAGCAGGCTCCCCGCTGAGCAGGGAGCCTGATGTGGGCCTCAATCCCAGGATGCTGAGATCATGACCTGAGCCGAAAGCAGAGGCTTTAACCCACTGAGCCACCCAGGCGCCCTCCACCTGTGATTCTTATCTGTTTCCTGTCAATCTCTCCAACCAGAATATAAGGTTCATGTAGGAAAGGACTTTATTTCTTTCGCTGAGGCTCCCTATCACCCAGAACAGAACCTGGCCCATGGGAGATTCAATATCTTTTGGATGAAAGGAAATTATAATACAAAGTCTTTATTTATTGAGAGCAAGATTGTCTCTAATCATATCAGCAGGGAGGGTGTCAGTAGCTTCCTAAATGATCTAGTTCTGTCTTTGTCTTCTGCAGTCTATTCTCAACACAGCAACCCAAGTGGCTCTGCTAAAATCAGCTCAAAACTTGCCAATGGGTTTTTTCACATCACTCAAAGTAAAAGCCAAAATCCTTCCTGTAACACTCAGGGTCCTACACCATCTAAACCTGAGTCTTCCAATGATGGTAGCCACAGTGGCTATTTAAATTTAAATTTAAAGATTGCCTAGGTGGCCCAGGAGGTTAAGCATCCAACTCTTGATTTCAGCTCAGGTCATGATCTCAGGGTCCTGAGACGGATCGCTACATATGGCTCCCCGATCAGCATCGAGTCCGCTCCCTCTCCATCTGCCCCACTCCACCCCACACTCCTGGGCTAGCGTGCTCTCTCTCTCTCTCTCTCTCTCTATTTCTCTCTCTCAAACAAATAAGTCTTTTATAAAAAAGGAAAGAAGGGGCGCCCAGGTGGCTCAGTGGGTTAAAGCCTCTGCCTTTGGCTCAGGTCATGATCTCAGGGTCCTGGGATCAAGCCCCTCATCGGGCTCTCTGCTCATCGGGGAGCCTGCTTCCCCCTCTCCCTCTGCTTGTCTCTCTGCCTACTTGTGATCTCTCTCTCTGTCAAATAAATAAATAAAATCTTTAAAAAACAAAAAGTGTGGGGCGCCTGGGTGGCTCACTGAGTTAAAGCCTCTGCCTTCAGCTCAGGTCATGATCTCAGGGTCCTGGGATCGAGCCCCACATCAGGCTCTCCGCTGGGCAGGGGGCCTGCTTCCTCCTCTCTCTCTGCCTGCCTCTCTGCCTACTTGTGATCTGATCGCTCTCTATATCAAATAAGTAAATAAAATCTTAAATAAATAATAAAAGTGTGAGTATATCAAATAAGTAAATAAAATCTTAAATAAATAATAAAAATAAATAATAAATAAATAATAAATTAAAAAATAATTAAAAATTCATTAAAGTGAATCATGAATAATTTAATGAATAATCATTATAATGAATAACTTTCGAATAGAAGGGGGGAGAACAAGAAAAAAGAGAAAACATGGAATAATAGTGCAAAACAAAATAAGCAGAAAAATCCAAATATATCAATAATCACAATAAAAGATTAAAACATACTAGTTTAATTTAAAAGTATTAAGAAAAAATAGACAATGGATCATCTTTCAAATCTAAAAAAAGGATACCGTGACTGATTTTTTATAATTTTCAGATATATGTTCTTTAAAGGAGATAAACCTAAAATATGATACAGAAAGTTCTGGGGCACCTGGGTGGCTCAGTCTTTAAGCAGCTGCCTTTGGCTCAGGTCATGATCCCAGGGTCCTGAGTTCAAGCCCTGCATCGGGCTCCCTGCTCTGCAGGAAAGCCTGCTTCTCCCTCTCCCATTCCCCCTGCTTGTGTTCCCTCTCTCTCACTGTATCTCTCTCTGTCCAATAAATAAATAAAATCTTTTAAAAAAAGAATTTAAAGACTGCAACAACAAAGCAATAAACCAAATTCAGGGCCCTTCTAAGCACATGGTCCTATGGGATTGCACAAGTCACACACCCATGAAGCCAGCCATGGAACAAGGAAAATTGAAGGGAAATGGTGCAGGAGGGGAATTAATAAAGATACAGTGGGGAGACTTTGACCTTGGAAATCAGGAAAAACTCTCACATAGAGGAGGCAAAGAGGAAAAATCAGGGTACACAATGGTGAGAAATCCTAAGGTGAAGAGAATAGTGAAAAGAATTCATGTTAGCTAGTCCTGGAGAGATGATCATTAGCCAAGAGAGTGTGCAGATCCGGTTTTCCAGCAGCCTCTAAGAGGACAGCTATGAGATCTGTAAAAGAATTAACAGCACTCAGTGAAGAAAAGTAGGATCAAGCAGTACTAAGGGCCCAGATGAGACTGACTACCACACATTTTCAAAGAAAGCAATCCACCTATTTATATGATATCCACCAGCATTGTTCAGCAGCCCAGGAACAGGGAAAATAGCTGGTTCCCCAGGGCAAGTTTGGAAGTAATATAGGTCGTACTCTCTGGAGGGCACCTTCTTCACTTTTCAGCGCTTGGTGATGGCTTGGGAAATTTGGTGAGGATGGAGTTGGCTACTCTCTACCCTCTATATCCATTCCACACATAAACCATCTCCTGGTCAACACTTCTGAGTAAGCTGCATCATTAGGAAAGAGAATTCGCTAAATGCTCAGTTACACATGATACTATACAAGGTGCCCCAAAACACTGGACAAGTGGCTTAGCAATAACCTTATAAATCACATAGAAACCCCTTCCTAATATGACATATTTCTGTTTGTTATGTCTTTGTTGTATAATTTAACCCAAAATATATCACTAACCTTCTTTTTTTTTTTTAATGTGCATAAAGGCAGCAAATATAAAGCCTATCGACCCAGTCTCGGGCTATCCAAGTGACATCCTAGCCATTGACCAAATACTCAAGAAGAAGCAGAATTGGACAGTGACGGATGCAGCTGCTATTAAACAGCACGTGAGTATTCACTGTTGCCTTCCCAGAACGTGTTGACCAGAATATATTCCACTTCAATAGTACAATGATACAAGGGCGCCTGGGTGGCTCAGTCTTTAAGTGTCTGCCTTCAGCTCAGGTCATGATCCCAGGGTCCTGGGATTGAGTCCCACATCAGGCTCCCTGCTCGGTGGGAAGCCTGTTTCTCCATCTCCCACACCCTCTGTTTGTGTTCCCTCTCTCTCTGTGTCTCTCTCTGTCAAATAAATAAATAAAACCTTTAAAAAAAATACTACAACCATACAACCCAGAGATATTTTTCCTGCTCTATATCTTTAAAATAAGACCATTTCTTGTTTTTACCCATTGTAATGAGGCTTCTTGCTCTATGATCAAATGGATTTAAATGTTAACTGTTATAATTCATCCTGTGAATCACCAAAGGAATGATACCCAGCATCGTTTCTGGGACATTCATTTGTGTCATGCTGGAAATAGCAACTAGTTAAGGGAGTAAACCAGCAGTCACTGTGAGTAGTGTACTAAGAGAGTCATGATGAGTGAAAGCATCGTGGTTATAAGCAGCTAAAAGAAGAAGAAGAGTTTGGCACTTCTTAGGTGCCAGGCACAGTGCTCTAGAAGTACTCTACAGGCACACTACAGGCACTAATTCATTTACTGATCACAACAGTCTTTCCAGATAGGTGCTGTTATCATTGTCATTTTATAGATATGCACAGAGAGGTTGACTTGTCTAAAGGCAGAAGTAACAGAGGAAATAATAGAGCCAGAATTATAAACACGAGCTGCTTGGCTCTGGAATCCACACCTTTAACCACAACTCTATGCTGCCTGCTTTTGGCCCCTGACGGATGTCTTAGGAACTTTTGTACTCTGCAGAAACAGGCTGGAGTGCGTGTATGTCATGCTGCCTCCCTTCTACCTTTGGCACTAGTGATCAAACTCTCCTTGACAGTTTGTACTTCCTCGGCCTTTACAGTAATGCATCTGCAGCTCTGTGTCCCTTCCTCTTGCTTCTTTTCCTGAATGTTCATCCCTTAAATCTTGATAATTCCTCGTGTTCTAGTCCCATCCTACTGCTCTTCCCATTATATGCATTCATCCATTCATTCGTTTAGTAAATATTTATACGTTATTAACAAAGTTCTAGGATTAGGGGATACCACGGTGGAGGGGGCGCATAGCTGCTGCCCTCCATGAGCTTGGAGTGAGGGTGGAAGAGAAGGCAATATGCGTAGGGATATGGGGATACGGGAACATGAAGCTACAGCTGGTTGGTACATGCCACAAAGGAGTGGGCTCCCAACCTCTGTCTCCTCATGGCACATATTCATGCTGGAGTAAAGGGAGGCTGCTTACAGCCAGTGACCTCCAGTCTACAGCAGTAATGTGGCATACCTGTAACCCAGCAAACACTAGGGATCTCTGCGTTAAGTGAGGAAAAGCTCAGGCAAGTATTCTTCGGCCGATCTCAGTCTACCCTCCCTGTTTCAGCTGCATCCATATACTGATAACTCTTAAAATTGTCACTGCCCTAGACTTCTCTCCAGTACTTTTGACTTATCTCACTTCCTGATGAACATTTTTACCTCACTGTCTCAGCATATCAAACTCTCCATGTCGGAACCAAACTCATCATCTGCATCAGACTGGCTCTTCCCTTGGGGATTCTTCTTGACATCGGGTGTTGATACCACTGTGTACCGTCAATGAAACTAGAAGGCGAGGAATCATCCCAATATATATATATTGTTCTCACTCCTTACATCCACCTACGACCAAATGTGGCTACTCTTGTTCTCCCGAAGACTTTTCAAATCCATCCCCTTCATCCTATCACTACTGCCTTAACTGAGGCCCTCACTAGGTCTTGCCTGGACAACACCCTCCAACCTCCAATCCCTGCCTCACAGCAGCTCCCCTCCACTCATCCTCCACACAGCTGCTAATGATCTAACGTGAAAATATAGCTACATCCCTGTCCTGCTTACAAATGAATCTTTCCCTCTCAACAATGGCAGGATTTCTCAACTATATTTTCTGCTCCACACACTGAGATTTGTCTCAGTTCCATCAGAGATGGTGGCTTACTACAGCATGATTTTCACTGAGAAAAGGGTTCTCTCAGCCTCACGGAGATCAAGTGTAAGGGCCATTACAGCAGACAACGTCTTGCCTGCCTTACCTGCATCATTCCTTCCCTCTCACTTTCAAAACTTGACATTTTAGCAATACCAATATGCTTGTGCCTCCCACCAACTCCAGAGGTTTATTACTTTAACCCTTTGTTCATGCTGTCTCCTTTCCCTGGAACACCTTCCCAATGCCGCTGACTCCCTCAATCTGGTCAAATCCTTGAGGAACTACTCCGTATCTTCTCCCTCCCTGCCCTAGGCTGGATTGAGTGCCGTCCTTGACACTCCTTTTATATCTAGAGACTATCTCCACCCCACATTACCTCCCGGGTTCAGTTTATTGTGTTTTTAATATTGTCATGAAATGTTTTATCTCATTATTCCCAAATCATACATTTTGATTCTCCATCAACTCCTAACTCACATGTCCTCAAGAGGTTCCACCCACTGTAGAAACTCAGTGATTTTCAACTAGCCTGGAAATGTAACTCTTGGGATATCTAGAATTGTGGGTCATAAGTCAAAGATATGTTCACGTAACTACTGCAAATGTCTGCTCTCTCACTGCAGGTGAAAAGGGCTACAGATGCCTATAACTTGGGAATTGCGCTTGAGCACCGGAAAGACATGCTAAACCTCTGGCGGAAGATCCGAGGAGATCTGATTGGAATAGACACTAAAAATGAGTCCTTTTATGACACCTTTTCTACCTATACGTGGTCCTGGAATGTTTGCCAAGAATTACTTTCACCAAAGGACTTAAGGTTATATGATGCCTACATGAATAGGAATACCTTCCACAACTCTGTATTCTCTTCTTCCTCGGATATCAGTGTATGTGACACAGAGACAGGAAGAAAAAGAAAACGGAAAGGTTTCAAAGGGTTTCGACAATGAAATTTGTACATTTTCTGAACAGCTCATTGCAAACTACTTTTTCATAGATATCGAAATTATGGTTTCTTGCTTTTGTCTAGTACATTCTTAGCAGCTGGAAACATTGACATCTTTTGAATTCTGACCAGTAAAAAAGTTTAAGTCATAATGTGGTTTCCCTTTCCTAATTCTTAACAAGTAAATAGAGGTCATGCGGTTATCGCCTCAGGAAACAACTGAGCTCTGCTGCCCCCACCTGGCTCCAAACTGCCGGGACAGAAGGAGAAAAGCTGAGGGCCGGCGCGTACCTCAACACAGGGCTGCCCGTGAGCCCCTAAGGGCTCTCCCAGTAATAAGTATCGGAGTTTATGTGACCATAAGTGACATTAGGTTTTGGATTATTTGTAAAAGAAGTCAGTCACAGGCAGCAGATGACAATGATCTTTTAGTTCCAGGGTATAATATCACTATCTCCCAGGGAATCTTTTTTTTTTTTTTTAAAGATTTTATTTATTCATTTGACACACACAGAGAGAGATTACAAGTAGGCAGAGAGGCAGGCAGAGAGAGAGGAGAGAGGAGGAAGCAGGCTCCCTGCTGAGCAGAGAGCCCGATGCGGGCCTCGATCCCAGGACCCTGGGATCATGACCTGAGCCGAAGGCAGCGGCTTTAACCCACTGAGCCACCCAGGCGCCCTATCTCTCAGGGAATCTTGATTAAATTTGGGTGTTCCTAAGGCTCCTTAGTCACATGTCATCAGGCTGATCTCTTGGATCCCACTAAAAATAGTTGATCTCATCCATTACACTTGTTGCTGTTGTTCTTTAGGGTATTTAATAAAGATGCACATGTATAACTATTACAAATTTGGGAGGTGTACTTTTTTATTGTGGAAAAATATGCATAAAATTTACTATTTTATTTTATTTTTATTTTTAAAGATTTTATTTATTTATTTGACAGAGAGAGAGATACAAGCAGGCAGAGAGGCAGGCAGAGAGAGAGGAGGAAGCAGGCTCCCCGCCGAGCAGGGACCCCGATGCGGGCCTCGATCCCAGGACGCTGAGATCATGACCTGAGCCGAAGGCAGAGGCTTTAACCCACTGAGCCACCCAGGTGCCCAAAATTTACTATTTTAATCTTGTTTGGGGATTATCATACATTACACTTTTTTTTCCTGTTAGAAGAAGGAAAAGTCATGCTCCATATTGATGGAGACAGTGGCTTATAATATAAAATCATACCATGCCAGAAAAAGCAATGAAAATAGTGAAGCCTCCTGAAACTATTTAATGAAATGCACTTGAAGTAAATTTGTGTTAACCTTGAATATTCAAAACTGTCTAAATATATTTGCCACTCTTTACAATATTATGATGTTGAGAGAGGAAACCCTGGGGCACCTGGTCGATTCAGTCAGTTAAGTGTCTGCCTTCAGCTCAGGTCATGATCCCGGGGTTCTGGATTCGAGCCCCATGTCAGGTTCCCTGATCAGCAGGGACTCTGCTTCTCCCTCTTCCTCTGCCCTCCCCCCTGTTCGTGCTCTCTCTTGCTCACTCTCTCTTGCTCACTCTGTCTCTCTCAAAAGATCTTGGGATGTCTGGGTGGCTCAGTTGGTTAAGCTACTGCCTTTGGCTCAGGTCATGATCCCAGGGTCCTGGGATTGAATCCCACATAGGGCTCCTTGCTCGGCAGGGAGCCTGCTTCTCTCTCTGCCTGCTGCTCCCCCTGCTTGTGCTCTCTCTCTCTCTCTCTTTCCCTGTCAAATAAATAAATAAATATTTTTAAAAATAAATAAATAAAATCTTTAAAAAAAAAAAAAGAACTTTATAGACAAGTGACCACATTTCCTACCCAAAAAACAAGATTTATAGTTTGACAGATTTTTTTTGGTATGGCTATGACTGTAATAGGCAATCTAAGAGATACAATTTGATTGACAAAATATTAAAATTCCTACAATATTTTCTTGGATCAATGGGATAAGAGGACAATATTTTTAAGTCTATCTGTCCTGGAAAATCTAAAATGTATAGTGATATGGTCTATCAATCTGTCCCATACCGTGGTTGACAGTAGAAACTGGCATCTTGCAGATGAAATACAATACAGCAACAGGTATTCAGCCATTCATTCAACAATTACTTATTGAGTTGCATACCGTGTGCTGGCCCCTGTTCTAGGACTTGGATATGTTAACAGTGAATGAACAGAGAAAATGCCCTGACCTCACAGCTGAGTAATGCAGCTAATTATAACCACTGACTCAGTACTTCCACTTCCAGAAATTATTTCTAAAGAATTAATCATGAATATACAAATGACTTAGTTATAAAGATGATTATCATGTTGGATTTTTAATAGTAAGAAACTTAAAGTAGACTGAATAGCCTGAATATCCAGCAAATCATGATACAGCTCTGTACAACAATACCAGGGTCATTAAAACAATGTTAGAAAAGAACATTAAAAAAAGAAAGAAAAGGACATTCAAGCAGAAAAATGATATTCACAAACTATTATCAAGTTATAGAATAGGCTACAACTGCTTAGAGCCATGAGAAAACTTTACAGGGTTGTCCTGGAACCTAATTATGATGGTAGTTGCACAAATATAGATTTTTATGAAAATGTATCAAGCTGTACACTTAAGATAGATGAATCTAATTATATGTACACTAAACCTCAATGAAACTGTGAAAAAAGGGCATAGTGCAGTTCTGAAACTATTTTAACTTAAATGTTACTTCTATAAATCAACTAGAAAAAAAGACCGGAAGGATATAAACCGAAGTATTTAATGGATTAAATTAAGGATGGAATGGGGTAGTTCCTTTTTCCTTTTGTCTAAATGTTGTACAATAAACACGTATTTATTTTCCAATAAGAAAAAAACCCACAAAGTCTGTTTAAAAGTTGTTAAACCAGGATATTCAATTCTCTAAGAGGGCTCCTGCATGTTTCATGAAACTTTAAGAACAAATTAGGACACCCTTCCCCCACCTTTCAGTTCCAAAGCACATGCTCACACAAACAAGAATTTCCACTGATTGGAACTGAAAGAAAGGCATGAAATAATTAACTACCCCTGTCGCAGGTTGACACTCAAGGCAATAATCCAGACTGAGAGTTGTTCAACTTTCCAGGCTTTGAACCCATGCCACCGAGCTAGAAGAGATCTTGGGGCTCACCAGCAGAGGGACCCATAGGTCCCCTGAAAAGTATTGGGGAAGATAGCCTTAGTATATGGTCTGATACCACAAAGGATGCCCAGCCATGTCTTCCAAATTTCTTCAGAAAAACAATTTTAGGTGCTTCAAAAGATGAAGAAAAATGAGTTGTACAGGTCAACCAAAGATAACTGTATAAAAATTAAGTTTAGGATACTTTTATCATATTTCATCAGAAGGCCCAAGTTGTTTGACATTTTAAATAACTAATTATTGGGGCACCTGGGTGGCTCAGTGGGTTAAGCCTCTGCCTTCAGCTCAGGTCATGATCTCAGGGTCCTGGGATCGAGCCCCACATCGGGTTCTCTGCTCAGCGGGGAGCCTGCTTCCCCCTCTCCCTCTGCCTGCCTCTCTGCCTGCTTGTGATTGCTCTCTCTCTCTGTGTCAGGTAAATAAATAAAATCTTTAAATGACTAATTATTGGGCGCCTGGGTGGCTCAGTGGGTTAAAGCCTCTGCTTTCGGCTCAGGTCATGATCTCAGGGTCCTGGGATCGAGGCCCGCATCGGGCTCTCTGCTCAGCAGGGAGCCTGCTTCCCCCTCTCTCTCTGCCTGCCTCTCTACCTCCTTGTGATCTCTCTCCTTCTGTGAAATAAATAAATAAAATCTTTAAAAAAAAATAAAATAAAATAAATGACTAATTATTGAAACTAATATAATAAATGACTTCAAGGGAAGACAGACAGTGAGCTCTATGCAAAAAAATATGTGGCGGGACTGCTAACTAGGAACATTAACAGTTTTTGGTGTAGAGAGAAAAAAGCATGTGGAAGAGAGAACAAAATGCCAAGAATAAATTTAAACCAACCACTCTATCAAACAACTGGCCTTGAGAAAAGATGAAAATCCTTGTATTTGTTTTTTGGAAAGGAGGTTTTGTTCAAAATGTTTTACAAGACCATGAGAATGGTAAGCATGTTTTCAAATAAAGTACAAGTTCTTTACTATCTTATCTTTTCAATTCATTCACATATTTCTGCGATTAGGGAGGGTTTAGGACTTGTTCCCATTTCTTTTCTGAGAAAGATATAGAATCATAGCTCCCTTCAGTTTTGTCTAGGGAAAGAATGTGCAATGAAGTAAATGATCACTAGTTACCAGTGGGCTGTCTAGTACTGCACCACTTAAATAACTAATTAACCCTTTCCTTAACTTCTTCCAAATGGTAGTCCTTAATCCCCGGGAACTCTTCTCAACTAGCCTTATATCAACAGGATACTTTCTTTTAGATTCTTTCGAGAATCAGTTTATAGTAATTATTGAAACAGAAATGTAAGGCTGAAAAGTATTAATATAACAAACTATATGTGTTGTATTACAGTCCTGATTGTGTGAACAAGCTCGGTTATGGATAATTCCAAAAAGCAGGTGGTTATAAATTATATAATTATAGGGACCCCTGCCCTGTGTGGTTCAGTCCGTTAAGCATCTCGATCTCAGGGGCCTGGGATCCAGACCCCCGTTGGGCTCCCTGCTTGGCAGACAGCCTGCTTCTCTCTCTCCCTCTGCTCCTCCCTCTTTCTCTCTCACTCTCTATTAAATAGCCTTTAGAAAAAATAGTTTAAAAATTATATAATTAGGGCGCCTGGGTGGCTCAGTGGGTTAAAACCTCTACTTTCGGCTCAAGTCATGATCTCAGGGTCCTGGGATCGAGGCCCGCATCGGGCTCTCTGCTCAGCGGGGAGCCTGCTTCCTCCTCTCTCTCTGCCTGCCTCTCTGCCTACTTGTGATCTCTCTCCCTCTGTGTCAAATAAATAAGTAAAATCTTTAAAATAATAAATAAATAAATAAAAATTATATAATTCTATAAATTAACCTCATGTTCTCAGAATTCATTCCACATCCCCCCTCCTGGAAAAATAGTATTCTTTCATTCTTTTCCATAGCGTCTCACGCTATGAAAAGATGATACAGAAGCTAGAAAACTGCCTTTTTTCCTCAGCCCGCTTGCTATTTTTCTTAAATTCTTCAGCCGTCAGGCCTAAATGGAACTTAGGCACCCTTAATTGTCAAAGTGATTCAAGATAATTTCCCGTCTTAAAACTTGAGAGAAACCGGGGAACCTGTTGGAGGACACCAGCATAAACAGGAGGCTCAAGCGCAGTGCCTGCCACTTTTTTTTTTTTTTTTAGATATTTAAAATTTATTTATGAGAGAGAAAGAGAGCACGAGCACGAGCAGGGGGAGCAGCAGGCAGAGGGAGAAGCAGGCTCCCCTGTGAGCAGGGAGCCTCACGTGGGACTCAATCCCAGAACCTGGAATCATGACTTGAGCCGAAGGCAAACGCTTAGCCGACTGAGCCACCCAGAGATCCCTATCTCCCACTTTCTCAGGGGTCCGCACAGCCACCAGCCCGTTTTCCGGCAAAGGGAAAAGCCAGCCCAAAGAAATTCCGTGGGCGTGTGCCCCGGCCCCAGAGAACACCTCCCACCTCAGGGCTCGCCCCATAGGGCGGAGCTCCAGCTCCAACCCTAGCGGGGTCACTTCACAGCGGCCCCGCCCCTCCTCGCTCTTTTCCCGCCCAGACGCCGCGACTTCCGGGGGGCGTGGCCCCGCAGGAAGTTTTCGCGTGTCGGAAGGCAGGCATATCCGGCTCCGGTGTCATGGCCGACTCCCACCCTGAAGGCGCCCCGGCTGCGGTCGGCGAGAAGAGGCAGCAGTTTGGGAGCAGGTTCCTGAGCGACCCGGCGCGCGTTTTCCACCATAATGCCTGGTAACCGCCCGACCCCTCGTCCGATCTGCGGCTCGCCCTCTGTCCCGCAGCCCCGTGCGCTCTGAAAATCCCTTGACCGCCGGCCACGAGTCCCGCTGCCCTGCTCGAGGCGCTCTCCTTCCACTGGAGAGGCGCTGCGTGGCCAGCGACTCAGCCTGCCCGCAGCTGGAACGTGAGGCCCTTAAGCTGCCGGTTTGATTTTCCCAGGGACAATGTGGAGTGGTCGGAAGAGCAGGCCGCCGCAGCGGAGAGGAAAGTCCGGGAGAACAGTACCCCGCGGGTGTGCCAGGAGAAGCAAGGTGAGCCTAGGTGGGCCCTCAGTGGTATCAGCCGCCAGCGTGCTGCTACACGCGCTCTCCCCGGGAGGCAGAGAACCTAGAGTGCCAAGAGCCTTTGTTATTGGACTGATCCCGAACCCGGGGGTAGAACGGAAGAGGAGGGGATGGGTTAGGATGCAGAAGGGCTTCACTCTGAAGTCTTGTTCGGGCGAAGGGGGAGTTTTGACTTTGGCTTTATTTAAGAGGGAGTAACTGTACCTTGATTTTCTAGAGATTAATTTTTAGTTAGTCGACTAGACCCATATTCATATGACTGTCCGAGGGCAACCATGTGGTCGCATGATCGACTTAGAGGCTCTGCTTGGTCTGTGTGATTACACTTTGGCTGAAATGTTGTCATTGAAGCTAGATTGTAGCAACCGGATTCTCAATATTGTTGGGGGAGGGAGCCAATGACTGGTATGATGGCTATGATGTTTTAGGGCTTCTGCCAAGGCAAGCTGGGTGAAGAGGAGTGTAGGTAAGTGTGGCCAAAGAAAAAGAGACCCCTTCTGGAGAGGCAGGTGATTTCATTGCAAAATATCTCTAGATACTAAAACTAGGCCTGGCTGAGCCTGTGTCCTAAAAGACAGCTGAAAGTAGGACTAGAAATTGGGAAAGCAGTATCCTACAGTTCACTATAGCAATTAGAAGATTCCAGTTACAAAATAATCACCTTATGTAGTTTGACAGAGACTAGATAGATCAAAGCAAGTTAGAGTTGAAAGGGATTTTGAAAATCATGTAGTCCGATATCCTCTTTTTACAGTTAAAGAAACTTGGACCACAGGACATTAAGTGCCTTACCCAGAGGTAAGCAGTTAGTTAGTAGTAGGAGTGGTGAAACTAAAATCCGATTTCTTAGGGTTTTTTTGTTTTTTTTTCTTTTCTACTACACTAGTCAAGGCTCTGTGTTGGCAAAGAGAAAAGTGAAGTCTAGGACTGCCCACTGCCTTGGTCACCTTAAACTACAGTGGAAACTGTCTACCCTTCTTAAGTCTCTCCTGTCCTCTCTCATCAGAACTCTTCTCATCCGAAGATGTTTTCCGCTCTTGTCAGCATTTCTCCTTTCCTGTTAGCCTTGTTCCTGTTTTTAGGATCTTTAAGTAGTATTGAATTCATATCTTAGCTCCACATTCAATAAAGAACTACAGACAGAGGAGTATATGTAAACAAGAACTATATGTGTCATTAACACTTGAGTTCACATCGGGAATGACCGAAGAACCTAGGACATTTCGCCTGTAAAAGAGAAGATTTAGAGAGAAAAATACCTGCTCTTAAATACAAAAGAATTGTTCTGTATGGCCCTAAGAAATAGTAGGACCTTCTGACCAGAAGATAGAGTTTTTTGCTTACTTGTTAGAATTTTCTCCACCCCGTCCCTCCGCTTAGTGTTAGAATTTTCTAATAGCTAAGAGTCTCCCAGAGATGTCGGTGGAGAATTGGTAGTAAGTTCCCTGGTAGAAGTTTTTCCCTAGAAGGACAAGACACAGAGGGAATTCAGGTAAGGTAGGTGGTTAGTACTACAAGATTTCTGGCTCTGAGATTATGGCTCTACTTGAGGATACTTTTAATATAAAATGACATTCAGTGAAGCAGGATGACATTTGACATTAGGGACACATAAAATATCGAGAGATGGTTTTTTAAATTCTTTCTTTAATATTTACAGTTGATTATGAAGTCAATGCCCACAAATACTGGAATGAGTTCTACAAAATCCACGAAAACGGGTTTTTCAAGGATAGACATTGGCTTTTCACTGAATTCCCAGAGTTGGCACCTAGCCCAAACCCCAATGACATGAATGATTGGGTCTCAGAGAACAAGAGGAGTGAAGTACCTGAAGGTAGGAGCGAGGAGGAGGGACCTGGTTTAAAAACAGAAGAACAGCACACGTGTTCTTTGGATAGCCTTGGACATAAAACACAGATGCCTCCTTTGGAAGATGTGACTCGGAAACTCAGTCACCTGGAAGTCCGTGCTGATGAGTTCCCTGGGTCCTCAGCCACCTACAGAATACTCGAGGTAACCTCCTCTGTTGTCCTGATAGTGGGGTTAATGAGGCTGTTCTCTCGTACACGTGTGCGGCCCAGAGAGGCTGACAGCAAAAGTGATTCTTCCTGGAGAAGCTGGCTAGACTTGACGCTTGGGTTGGCCTAGAAACACCTCCATTTTTGAACTAATGGCCTGTCCTAAATTCAGACCAGATACCTGGTTGTTGTGGCAGACGAAGCTAGATCACCTGAGGTGTTGCCTGGGAACCTCCTCTTGCATCCGAACGCTGTCGAATCATGCTGTACCGGCCACCTGGAGGAGTCCTGGGCGGGGAGGTCAGTTGGGATGGTGCCTACTTCTCAGGCAGGGGAGAATTCTTGTCTTCCTAGTTTGGGTGGTGTTGCTGAAGCAAGGCTCGACCTGGAAACAGGTCTAGGTAGATACTGTGATGCAGATTTGCAGGTAGTAACTGCACTGCACCGGAAGCTGGTTAACCTTGGGTTTGAGGACTCTAGCCCTGACTTGTTCCTAGTCCCTCCCCCGCCCCAAGCAGAAGGGGACTTCTCCCTCTCTGTCTGCCTCATAGTGGTTATGAGAATTACACATATTGAGGTGATGATATAAAGTGGCTAACAATAGTGCCTGGCATGTAATAAACCCTTAGTGAAGAGGCACTGTCTTTTGGGGTTTTGTTGGTTTTTTGGTTTTAAAGATTTCATTCATTTATTTTAGAAAGAGATAACACGTGAAAGCAGGGGGAGGAGCAGAGGGATAGGGAAAGGGAGATAATTTCTAGCGGACTTGAGCACTGAGCACAGAGTCTGATGCAGGGCTCAATCCCGTGACCCCGAGATCATGACCTGAGCCTAAACCAAGACTCAGGCGCCCAACCCAAATGGTCACTGTTATTAGCACACCCAGCACCATGTTTAGGACAATGTGATCCATGATCCCCTTTTTGTGAATTTTTCTGCTAAATCTGAGAAACGTGTTTCCAATGATGATATAGTGCATTTCAGTAAGAAAATATTTGATCTGCCCTCTCTGTCTTCTCTGCCCTGGGAGCAGCTCTCCTACCGCAGCCCCTCATCCCCAGGAAGTGTATGTCTGTGCAGAGTTCGTCTCCACCCCCCTTCTTGGTCAGGAGCACTTCTCAGCTGTTGAGCTGGTCACTGCGGTGCTGCCGAAGCCCCCGGAGACACTGACAGATGAGAGCCAAGGAGCTCGGCAGCCCCACGTCCCCTGACCTCACTTACTACTAGCTGCAGCTTCCGAACCAGAGCCATTTCAAGGGACATTGACACAGTAGTCAAGTTCACTGGGGCTGGGGCTGCCATAGTCAGGGGGACTGGCTCTGGGGCTGAAATTGGGACTGTGTTTGGGGGCCTCAACACTGGTTGTGCCAGTAATCCCTCCTCTCTGAAGCATCAGCTCTTTTCCCATGCCATTCTGGGCTTTGCCATCCCAGAGGCCGTGGGGCTCTTTTGCCTAATGATGGCCTTTCTCATCCTCTTCGTCATGGGCAGTAGCTGTCTCCACCTCCCATAGGTCTTTCTCCTGCGTCTCGTCTGCCCTGTACCTTTACCTATATCTCCCAGGCAGCCTGGGGTAAGTGGTTGGCTCAGGGTTTGACAGGGAAGACAAATACTGTATTATAAAAAATATTTATATTTCATCTATAGGACCATTTGCTGAAACTCAAAAACTAAAAGCAATCCATGGGCGCCTGGGTGGCTCAGTGGGTTAAAGCTGCTGCCTTCGACTCAGGTCATGATCCCAGGATCCTGGGATCGAGGCCCACATCGGGCTGTCTGCTCAGCAGGGAGCCTGCTTCCTCCTCTCTCCTCTCTCTCTGCCTACCTCTCTGCCTACTTGTAATCTCTCTCTCTGTGTCAAATGAATAAATAAAATCTTTAAAAAATAAAAAAAAAATAAAAGCAATCCATGTGCTTTTTTCCACACCAGCTCCCTTCTGCTGTCAAGAGCCCAGGCTCTTGTCTTTTATGGCTACCTCTTTTAAACTTCCTGAGGTCAAGGTCAGGGAATGTCACGGGTACTATTCAGCTCTGGTCATTGTACCTTTCCTACTAATGCAATTAAGCAAGATTATCTATTGTTGATTATTTATCTAGCTCTAGGGAGTTAATTCTTTGGAAAGTCCTGTAACTAAAAGTTCATTTCTGTCTGCAGGTTGGTTGTGGTGTGGGAAACACAGTCTTTCCGATTTTACAAACCAACAAGTAAGTGTGTTATAAAGTCTAACTATAGGACGGCAAAGAGGAGAAAGGGGTATGTTGTTTCTCAGAACTTACTGCAGCAAACTGGTATTAATGGTTACTGGGAACCACGGGTGACAGGGGGTGTCGATTTCTAAGTTATCTTTGTCATCAGGAAAATTGGTGACCTTCAAAACCTATTCCACTCCTGATACCTGGTGCCGTTGGTATTTTAACTTTGCTATGCGGGAGAGAGAACAGACATAATTCAGTTTCTAGTCTTAATTGTTCGACTGTTTTTTCTGCCCATTTCAGTGATCCAGGACTCTTCGTTTACTGTTGCGATTTTTCTTCCACAGCCATAGAACTAGTCCGGGTAAGTGCAATGGGTCCTATCTGTAATTGTCTCTGATTAAAGAGGAAAGGGTCTCCTAAAAATCAAGGTTTCTAGCAAATTTGTATTATTCTTATGTGGTCTGAAAGTAAAAGACTTACGGAAATAGCTGAGAGTAGAGGAAGGAACCAAGTGTGAACGTGGAAGCTATCACTGGCCCGCTGTGGAACTTCGGGCAGGTCTCCTGACCTCTGCAAACGTAGGTTTTAAGGATCAAAATGAGAAGGTTGTTTCTAGTCAGGGTTCTTTGAGTTACAAGTCACGGAAACACTTAGACCAACTCAGTCAACGAAAGAGAAGCTCATAGAACCAACAGGCATAAAGTGTAGTCAGAGCTGTCAGTCAGCCCTGAAAAGGTGGCAGATACCAAGGCAGGCTGGCCGGCTTTTGAGGTGTTGCCACTCCCCCCTCTTCCTGTCACAATACCTCCCTGAAGCTCGTGGTTTTCTATCTCACATAGACCAGAGCCCATTTGTCCTTTGTTTTCCTCTTTACAGACCAGCTTTCTGTAATAGGTTTTTCACATGATCCCGACATGCTTGCCCCTTACACATCCACCCTATTTAGGCGTCACCAGAATGGCTTGTCCTGATTCCAGAGTCCCCAGAAAGAGTCTGGTTGACCTAGCCCAGCTGATAATCTACTTGCCCTGTTTGAATTAGCTGTGGCCAATGAGGAACAAAGTCACATTTTTGGAGAAGAGAGTTATGGAAAGAGAAATTACCCTAAAATATGTCTGTTACAATCACATCTACTGCTCTTAGCACAGGAGCTCTGGAATTGGTAGTTCCATGTCTTTCCAGAGTGAGTTACTTTTATGGATCCAGACAAGGTGAATATTGAGGCTTATCTTTAGTTAATTTTACTTATTTTTTTCTTTCTTTTTTTTTTTAAAGATTTTTTAAAATTTATTTAATTGACAGAGAGCGAGATCACAAGTAGGCTGAGAGGCAGGCAGAGAGAGAGGAGGAAGCAGGCTCCCCGCAGAGGAGGTAGCCCGATGCAGGCCTTGATCCCAGGACCCTGAGATCATGACCTGAGCTGAAGGCAGAGGCTTTAACCCACTGAGCCACCCAGGCGCCCTACTTATTTTTTTCTTTTGTTAGTTTTATGACAATAAAATATAAAGTTAAATTTTTCATATCTAATAGGTTTTCCTGGAGGATTCTATGATCTGTGTAATATGCTGTAGTTGGGTTGGGAGTTGTTTTAAATCATGCTTTTAAATGTTTCGATGTCAGTGTGTTTTTTCTCTCTCCTGGTGAGATTTTTCTTTTTCCTTGTGGTCATTTACCTTCCTGATTACTTTCCAGTCCTCAAATCTAACTTTGTGCATCAGAATAAGAATAAAGAATAAGGGCGCCTGGGCGGCTCAGTGGGTTAAGGCCTCTGCCTTCGGCTCAGGTCATGATCTCAGGGTCCTGGGATCGAGGCCCGCATTGGGCTCCCTGCTCGGCGGCGAGCCTGCTTCCCCCTCTCTCTGTCTGCCTTCCTCTCTGCCTCCCTGTGATCTCTCCCCCTCTGTGAAAAAAAAAAAAAAGTTTAAAAAAATAAATTAAATGAAAATACCGGTTGGATTCCACAGGCTCCTCCCTGGAATTGTCCGAGGTTCTTAGCCTTTGAGTAAGAGTGCAGGCCTTCGTGATAAGGGCAGTAACCCTCAGCAGGCAGTCCCAGCAGTTATACTTAAAGCAAGATAAGCTTTCCTCCGGGCTGCGTGAACATTTCTTTTGTGTGTGTATGTGAACATTTTCTAACCTATGTGTCTCAACCATCTGCAGACAAATTCAGCCTATGACCCTTGTCGGTGCTTTGCCTTCGTTCACGATCTGTGTGATGAAGATGCGAGTTACCCAGTGCCTGGGGGTAGCCTCGATATCATCATCCTCATATTTGTTCTTTCAGCGGTTGTTCCAGACAAGTAAGTGTTAGGTCCCTTAATCAGTAGTGTAACAAAAACGAAGCTTGGGTCAGGGGCCTTGATACCACAGTCGGGCCCTGAGTAAGCAGGGGGATCTGAAGAGGCTGGGAGAAGCCACTCTTGTCTGAGTGATTCAGGTGTCTCACCCCTTTTCCTGAACCTGTTTACCTCTAAACCTCTGCCTGTTGGCTGCAGTGGTTGGTTCTTTTCAGTGCTAAGGTTGAGCATCCCCAGGGGATGGGAGAGCAGTCGCTGGTGGGGGTGTGGGGACACCCCCTGCTCATAGTGTCAGCATGCTGTTTAGCACCCTGCATCCCACAGCTGTTAGCTGCCATCCCCTCATTGGCCTTTGTAGTTTACTTTAAATGTTATTTTTAAGGGGTATCTGGGTGGCTCAGATGGTTAAGCATCTGCCTTGGGCTCAGATCATGACCCAGGGTCCTGGGATCGAGTCCCAAGGCGGGCTCCCTGCTCCTCGGGTAGTCCACTTCTCCCTCTGCCTCCCCCCATCCCCCGCCCCGCCACCGCTTGTGCCGGCTCACTCACTCTCTCTCTCTCTGTCTCAAATAAATAACTAAAATCTTTTAAAAAAATAAATAAATAAACCTACAAGGTGTTATTTTTAGGTAATCTCTACACCCAACATGGGGCTCGAACCCACAACCCTGTAATCAAGAGCCACACACTCTACGAACTAAACCAGTCAGGTTCCCTTTATTTGGGCTTTTCAAATGCTTTCGGTAAACAAGGCTTATTAACAATAGAGAATTTATGGTGAAGCTTTACTCAGGTGTTCTTTATGTTTAAGTTCTTTGGAAAACTGCAGTACTAGTAGAATTCCATAAGATCAAGTTTAGGTGAAAGGAAAGTCAGCTGCTGAATCCTGCAAGATACTGCTAGAGCTGCATAGAAGTGGGCAGCCAGCTGTCCTGATGAGATGCTGCCCTCAGGAAGCAGCGTCAGCCAGAGGCCCAGATGAGGGAGCGATTGTCTCTGTCCCACATTTCCTAGAGGAGAGCACTGAGTCATCTGACCTAACAGGGATATCATAAGCATGCATATAGGCGGGTGCAGGACCGCCCAGAAGGCCAGCTGTGGTTCTGAACGTTCATAACTGCAGAGGTCTCGGGGCGCCTGGTTGGCCTAGTCGGTAGACCATGCAACTCTTGATCTTGGGGTCATGAGTTCAAGCCCCACATTAGGGGTAGAGTTTGATTGAATGATAGCTAAAATATCAGTAGAAGTTTAAATGCTGCAGACTTAAAAACTGACATGGACTGAAACAAAACATTAAAAATTCTTTATTCAATATTTAAGTGGACTCTGTAGCTTTGATGCTTTCAAGGTTGGTACAGCTGAAACCGGCCCTGGGCTTGTGTGTGGGGAGTCCAGTCAGAAGGTAAAGCACTCTGCCCATGGCACCCTTTTGTCTGCTGACTCACCGTGTAAATTGTGAGTGCTTGAGTTTTCATCTTCATTTAACAAATGGAAAGATGCAGTCTCTGCCTTCACAGCGCTCAGGCCTGGGGGCAAGCGGATGAGTCAGCTAACCAGTACTCACCGCTCATTTTCAGGGCTGTGCCCCCAGAGCCCTGGGAACATGGGGCAGGGGCAGCTTCCCCGTGCGGCCATCCCAGGAGGAATAGCAAGTGACCCAGACGCAGAGTGTGTAAGTGGAGCCCTCTGGCAGAAGCGAGTTATCCTCAAGCCTCTGCATACTGAAGGAAGTGGGTCAAAACCATGGTCATGAGCAGACAGCAGAAGGCACCTGAGAAGCTGAGGTGCGTGCTCCCGTTGTCACTGAAGCGCGAGCAGAGGAGCGGAGACGTTGGAGTTCATGTGTCAGGGTTAGGAAATCCACTGGTGTCTCCAGGCATGCTGCAAGGAGAAGGAATCCTGTCCTTGAGACCTGATCTTCATTCTCTGTTGCCCCGCAGGATGCAGAAGGCTATCAGCAGGCTGAGCAGGCTGCTGAAGCCCGGAGGGCTGATGCTTCTGCGAGACTATGGCCGCTATGACATGGCGCAGCTTCGGTTTAAAAAAGGTATTTTACCAAAAAAAATGTATTTTGCTTCTATAATCAAAGCAGTGGTTTTGGCATCAGAATAGAGCCTAAGTCAGCAAAATCGCATAGAAACTCTAGAATTATAGCTCCACATATAAAGCCACTTAATACACAACAAGGGCGGTATGTTTTTGAAGATTGGTACCCTCCAGGTACTGGGGAGATCTTGAACCAAAACGGCTACTTCTAGAATAGCTACCTTGGGGAAAATACTTGATTACATAAGTAATTTTAAATGTGGCATGGCAAAAAATGCCTTTAAAAAATTGAAAGACAAATAATTTCAGTGCCTAGAACAGATAAAGACTTAGTTATCATCTCTGCTCTTCAAGGGCCTCTTGGAAAATTGATAAGGAGAAGACAGGCAACCCACCCAAAAAACAGGGAAGGAAAATTTTAGAGTTGATTCACAGAAGGGCAGATCCAAGTGGCCAGAAGCAAACTTAAAGGTAACAGAACTTAAGAGTGAGATAACCACTTCTTAAACCTACTGCTGGCCATTTCAAAGAAGGAGATATACTTCTCCATTACTGGTAGAAATAAGTTGTTAAATGGTGTTTGGGTTTTGGGGTTTTTTTTTTTTTAAGCACACTGGTGTTACCTACTCAGTCTAACAGTCCTTTGGGGAATTACTCAAGAACTAGCAGTAATACGTGTTTAGGCAGAACATTCTAAACAAAGTAAATGCCTCTGGGGAGGGGAGGGGAGCGTCCTGCCCGCTGCGAGACGGACCCCACACCAGCGGTCCTGGCGGGGTTTCCGTCCTGCCTTCGCAGAAAAGCAGTGTGTGAGGTGACTGTTTTCAACTGGATCACACGTACAAGAGTGGCTGGGGATGGGCGCCCGGGTGGCTCAGTGGGTTAAGCCTGTGCCTTCGGCTCAGATTGTGATCTCGGGGTCCTGGGATCGAGCCCCGCTCAGGCTCTCTGCTCAGCGGGGAGTCTGCTTCCTCCTCTCCCTCTGCCTGCCTCTCTGCCTCCTTGTGATCTCTCTCTCTGTGTCAAATAAATAAATAAGATCTTCAAAGAAAAAAAAAAAGAGTGGCTGGGGAGGAATAAGCAAAGCCAAGCCAGTAAGACTACTGCCATTCCAGAGGTGTGGGGTTACCTAGCAGGTTGGTAAGCTGACGTTAGTCAGAGGTTGTGGCGGCTGAGGGGAGAGCACGAGGGTCGTGTCTGTGAGTGTGGACGCGCGGAGACGTGGGAAACGGTCATGGTGGCTCAGGTTTCCTCCCTGTCGCTCTAGCTACAGTCCGTAGCTTTTATGGATTACTTTTGTTTTACGAAGGGTCCGGTATCACTGAATGCGGGAGGGAGGGGGGCAGAACACGGTTTGCCACGAGAACCGGCTCTGGAAGAGAAGGCTGAGGCCGAGGTGTGCGCGCGCCCCCGGGGCTGCCCGTCTCTGCAGCGCGCGCCCGCAGGTGCCCGCACGGTGCCCAGCGGAACGTCTCCGTCCTCTGCCCAAGGAATCAGTGTCGCGCTGCACATTTGATTGGCCGTGAAATTCAAAGAAGCGCTGGGAAGTTTCTCTGATTTTTATCACCTCGCTTCCCAGGTCAGTGTCTGTCCGAAAGTTTCTACGTGAGAGGGGACGGCACCAGAGTTTACTTCTTCACACAAGGTAGGAAAACGCCCCTCTTGACGTGTGCGAGTGGCCCCCCCGCCACCGGGTCGGACGCTGCTCCGTTCCCTCTCAGAGGGAAGACTGGGGGGCCCCTCCCGCCTTTGGCCGCCTTTTCCTGCCCTTGAGCACCCTGCGCTCAGCCGCCAGGAACCCGCTCTCTGTTCTCCAGGCGGGCTCCGCTTCCAGGCGCCTTCGACCCTCCGCAGTGCCCTTCCGCTGTCTGCTCTTCCTCCCTGTGCCCTCTGTCCCCAACGGGAAAGCTGCCCCATTCTGCAAGACTTCAGGGCAGCTGGTGTCACCCTGCAGGACGTCCCGTAGGTGCCCCGGAGCCAGGCCCGGGCTCCCCGGCTCCAGCTGTACCCCAGAATGGCTCTCCTCAGCGGCCAGCCCTGCCTCCCGTGCCCACTGCCATTCTGGGGCCCTTTATTGTGCCACGTGCTTTTTTGAGCCTTCGGTGAAAGTGGCGGAACCTCTCTCCTAAAAAGGTGGCTTCATTATTACATTTATGGAGATTTTTGCATGTCTTCTTAAGGTGTCCATAAAGCCCTTCTGGAAAATTCTCCCCTGAGCTGACTCTTCAGCTGTCCCTCTGGAGAGCAAGCTGCCCTTCCCAGATGGTTCGGCTTCCCCCGTTTAAATGCGAGCTTGCTGTTACCAAGCTGCTACTGCACTTACAAATAAACAGCCCAGCTCAAGCCACTTCAAATATATAAATAAAAACGGTCTCACGGAGCCCCATTAAACATAGGAAGTGGTAGACAGTGTTTTTTCTTCAACGGGAAATACATAAACATCTCTTTTCCAAACCAGAGGAGCTGGACACTCTTTTCACTACTGCTGGACTGGAAAAGGTTCAGAACCTGGTGGATCGCCGATTACAAGTGAACCGAGGGAAACAGTTGACAATGTACCGGGTTTGGATTCAGTGCAAATATCGCAAGCCTCTTCTGTCTAGTGCTGGCTGAGAGGCACCTGCTTCTGACAGGATATGAGTTCATGGGTGTTTTTTTAAAAAAGACCATTCATAAATGATGTCTTGTTGATCGTAGAAAGTTCAAGGTTTCACACTTGAACCTTGAACCTAGAACAAGTTGCTTTTTTCAAGATTCTAATAATGTCCTTCATATTTGTGAAGCCCTTTAATATATACTTTCCTCAAGTTTTGTGGGGTTTTTTTCTTTCTTTCTTTCTTTTTTTTTTTTTTTTAAGTAGGCTCCGTGCTCGGCATGGAGCCCATCACCAGGCTTGAACTCACGACCCTGAGATTAAGACCTCAGCTGAGATCAAGAGTTGGATGCTTGACCTACAGAGCCACCCAGATGCCCTCTCAGAATCTTTCTTACCATTTTGTACTTTATCATAACTGAAATGGTCTTGGGAATCATGAACTTAAAGGCATCAAGAATTTATTATATATGAATATAATAAGGAAAGTATTGTATATGATAACATGTCACTTGACTGAGTCGCATTAAATTATTTCAGAGTTCAAATACCTAGACTAGGCAGTTGATACATACAAAAGTGAATAAAAGTCTCATTCGGCGAGAAGCACATCAAGAAGAATTATCTTTCTTTGGATATTTACCTGACTTAACACTGCTTTAAAGAGCATCAAAACGAGTCCTTGTTGTGTATTTATTTGGTCATGGTCTCCACTTAACCTTAGTTCTGTGGAATTTTAAGCACTGTTTCCCCTAAAACCTCTTTATAAAAAATTAAAAGAATCTTGACTTTGAGCAAAATTGTCTCTTTTTTTATTGTGCTCTTAAATGTTGGACACAAAAGGAATTGAGGGAACTTTAAGGATTGAGAGAGAAAGAGAGCAGGGGTGGGGGAGCTGGGGAAGGTGCAGAAGGAGAGATAATCTCAAGCCAACTCCCCACTGAGTTTGGAGCCGGACGTAGGCTAGATCTCACAACCATGAGATCATGACCTGAGCCAAAATCAAGAGTCAGGTGCTTAACTGACTGAGCCACCCAGGGGTCTCTGATAATTTCAAATTTAAAAGTACCAATTACCAAGAATATTGCAAGAATAGTCCATTTTTTTCTGAATAATCTTTTTAAGAGTAGGTTGCAAGGTGATGTTCCAACACTCCTGTGTATTTTAATGCATAATTCCTATAACTGAAGATGTTCTGTATCACCAAATAAATCCATCAGAAGTAAAAATTAACCTGCAAACACTACCATCGACAGGTTTTCCCAGTGAGCCCAATAATATCTTCTATCACCAGAAAAATGTTGGACTTCGTAGACCTATCTCTGTCTCCTGTAGTCTGGAACAATCCAGGTTTGTTTCAATGACCTCGACATTTGAAGATTACGGGCTGTTTTGCAGAATGTCCTTCAGTTTGGGTTTGTTGATGCTTCTCTCATGGTTTGGTTCCAAGTTACGCATTTCTGGCAGGAATATCAGTGGTGCTGTGCTCCTCCAGTTAAATCCTATCGGGATAACGTGATTTTGAATTACCCTGCTGGTGATGTTAACCTTGATCACTTAATGGAGGTGGTATCTACTGGGTTTCTCCTCTGAAAAGTTACTGGTAAGCCTCTTTCGAGGTTGTGCTTTGAAATCGAGTAGATAACCATTCCTCATCAAACTTTGCCCCCTAGTTTCACATCTGTGTTGCAGTTTCTTGGCTAAATTACTACTATGATGGTAGCCTGTGAGTGTCTCCTAATCCTGCCATTCTTTCTACATTTATTGGTTGGCATTCTATAAGGAAAGCTTTCTCTTTCCTCCCTTTTTTTTTTTTTTGCATCAAAAAGTGACATTTTTTCAAAGAAAAACAAAACAAAACGATGTCCATCCTTTGGCTCTCTTCTCTCACTGTTCCTGTCCCTCTTCAGACCCCAGACAAACCCTGACACAAAAGGAAGGTGGTAGGACAGCCCCTCAGATGAGGTCAGCAACATTGAGGGGTGTTTCCTCAATGGAGGTGTTGTAGAAGGTCTTGATGTCTCAAGGAATCCTCATAGCTTCTGTCACCATGTTAGTAGCCACACCCTTATGCCCAAATCATCTACTGTGACTGATTCTGTGGATAATAGTCTTCCCTGTCAGTAGGAAGGTCCTCGTTGATGACTAAAGAAACCTGCTGCACATCCATGCCTCTGGCCTAGGCCAGGGGAGAGGACACGTCAGCAGGAGAATGAGAAGGGTACACAGTCTATGTAGAAGGGATTGAAGTGTGTGTAGGCAGCCAAAGGAAGGCAAAGGAATAGAGACATCCCCTCCCCCAGGAACCTCAGGCATATGCCAGATTTTCTTTCAAGTTGCTACTAAGAAAGCTTTCTTCTTGGACTGAGATTCCTGTTTTATTTAGTGATCATTATATATACTATCATTATTTTGGTGCTCATGTTACCCTCATTTGGCCAGTGGGGGCCCCTTCAAAGCTTCTGTGACCTTATGACTCCCCATTGTTCTTTGAGCACTTCAAGCACAAGTTGTTCCGGGCTCATCTTCCCATTTCTCTGCCTGAGTTGCAATCTGCCATTTCCCCCCAAGGAGTTCTGGTTTCTTTTAGTGCAGAAGGGTATTTAGAAACCAAGCTAAGTGTGCTCATTGCTTTTGGGGTGTTCCTGTTCCCAACTCCCCTCAGTGGACGGAGCTCAGGGATATGTGTGTGTATGTACACACTCGCATACTTGCATCTATATTTCTGTGCTTAAACATACATATTAAGAACCATCCGTTCAGATCAAGGCCTTCAGTGCAGATCCAACACCACAAGATTTCTTTTAGTTGTTACTCTTCTCTGTACTTGAAGTTTCTTTACCCAACAGTCCCAAATTCCTATGACCCTCAATACGTTGGGCCAGTGCCCTCATGTATAATGTTCTCCCTTCCTCACCACTCACACGTGGAGGCTGCCTCACCTCTCAGGCTCTGACACCCCACTCCAAGTCACTAACGCCATAGCTCCCTGCCTCTCGAAGACACCCCTCCTCACCCTGCCCTGGGTCCAACTCCCACCCCCCACTACACCCTTCCACCCTTGCACTAACATCCACCTTGCTTAGCTTCATTCGTGAGTTTTAAAGGGTGGGAGAGAGGCAGCGTCCCATCTCTTCCATCACACTGAATGTACTTAAAACTACAAAAGACTGAGTCGCTGGAATGGTATTTCATTTAGCTTTTGGAAGGAAGAACAGATGTATCAAATGATCCACTAAAGACCTTCCTTTGGCATCTCTGAGACATTTCAAAGAAACAGGAAGAGGTTTAACTCCATCTTTGGGCCACCTGGCTTGAGCTTTGGGCTTTAAGTATAAAAAAATGAGACTCTTCCTGCATTTTGCTCTCCTTTCTTCTCTGTCATCTGCTAAGCTCTCTTCCTTTACTCTCCGATTTTTTAATCTGTCAAAGTACCTTAAATTCCTTAAGGGACTTGGCATAATTTTTTAGCCTTGGAATCGCTAGTAATGGTCAGAGGACAATTAAATATGGTCAGGGTAAGATTAAAGTATGACTTTGGTGCCACTCAAAAACACACAGACTGGACTGTGGGTCTGACTCCCAACAGTATTGCTTGATTTTGTTTGTTTGTTTGTTTGTTTTTTAATATAGTCAACATGTAACATTAGGTCAGTTTCAGGCATACAACGTAGTGATTCAACAACTCTGCGTTAGGCTGTGTTCACTACAAGTGGAGTTCCCGTTGCCAGCATACAACACTACCCTAGTCCCATTGACTCTATTCCCAAGGCTGTTCCTTTCATCCCCGCGCCTTATTCATTCCACACCTGGAAGCCTGTACCTTCCGCTCCCCTTCACCTCTTCCGTCCTTCCCCTCTGGCAACCACCAGCTGGTACTTTGTATTTTCAGGTCTGATTTCTTGATCTTCTTGGTGCAAGAAAAGTGCTGTCTTGGCCTGGAAGGTAGCTCCACGTGTGAAGCTGCTCAGGAAGTTGTGTGGTTTAGATTCGGGTCGAATGGAGATGTTTCTGAAACCCACTGCTCTGCCTACGTAGTCGTAATTTGGCGGAGGAGACAAATATAGTGGGGTTTGAAAAATGAATAACAGTTTAATTTGAGATCAATGCACTGGAACCATAGGAGGAAAGCCACGTTGATGAAGGTGGCATCCAGGGCCAGTGTGTCACACCTGGAGAGTGTGGCCTCTTGCCCTGCGAACCTGTTCATCGTCGGAGCCTCGTTTCCTTGTCGGAGAGCTTCATCCCGAGCCTGGCCTCTGCGGACATGCCCACACCTCTGCCTTCCGTTGGCTCCATGACCTGCCTTCCCATCAGTTCACTCTCTTGGGCTCCAGCAGGCAAATTAGAGCCTTGGAAACTTAATCAGAAAAGGAAAAGCTAATGTATTAAGACATTCTGCTTTCCTCCAGTTGATTCCTATCTTTGCCTTAAGATGTTACTTTAGCAACAGTGGGGACTTGTATCTGTGGCTTAAAAGATGAACCCGGGACAAACAGCTTCTTTCACTCTGTTCACAAAGGTCTGTTCTCTGGTTTGTGGCTTCGGCTGCTATTTTCAGAGCCCGGCTGCATCGATGCGTTGCAAGCTCTTTCATACGCTTCTTAAATTGGCACGCAGGTTGATGTGGGAACCTTGGGGAGGAGGTGGAAGGAGCACCGGCAGTAAGTTTCACGGGTGGAAACACTGCAGTGGTGCAGTGGCCACCTCACGTTATTTCCTTGAATTTCTAGGTCCAGGATTGGAAATCATTTCACCTGTAGTCAGTGGAACCCAGTGTATGATCAAGTCAACCAGCAAACAGCCAGTCAGATTCCATGCCCCAGTGGGGGGACCTGAGACACGGAGGCCAGTAGCCTTGACGAAGGCTCAAACCTGGCAGCTTCACCCCGAGGTGAGCCCCAAATTGTGTTCAGTCCTTCATTCCCCACCTTCCTTTCTCTGAGTTTGGATTTCTCCATTAAAACTTAAAATATCCTGGGGCACCTGAGTGGCCCAGTCGGTTAAAAGTCCAACTCTTGATTTTGGCTCAGGTCATGATCTCAAGGTTGTGATATCAAGCCCCCCATTGGGCTCACCCGCTGGGCTTGGAGCCTGCTTAAGATTCTCTCCTCCTTCTGCCCTCCCCCACAAAATTATAATAAAAATAAAATAACTTACATTCTTAAATTTAAGTTGGCTGGTTAAATACCTGAGCCACCCAGGGTCACCCACAGAAGGTATTTTTTCAAATAAATACAGTGAGGGGTGCCTGGGTGACTCAGTCATTAAGTGTCTGCCTTCGGCTTGGGCTGTGATCCTAGGATCCTGGGATCAAGCTCTGCATCAGGCTTCTTGCTCAGCGGGAAGCCTGCTTCTCCATCTCCCACTCCCCCTGCCTGTGTTCCCTCTCTCGATGTCTGTCAATTAAATAAATAAATAAAGTTGGGGTTTTATTAAGATTTTATTTATTTGACAGAGAGAGACACAGAGAGAGGGAAGTCCAGCAGGGGAAGTGGGAGAGGGAGAAGCAGGCTTCCAGCAAATCAGGGAACCTGATGCAGTGTCGATCCCAGGACCCTGGGATCATGACCTGAGCCGAAGGCAGACGTTTAATGACTGAGCCACCCAGGCACCCCAAATAAGTCTTTTTTTTAAAAAAGTTTTTTTTTAAATAAATATAATGAGGGGTACCTGAATGGCACAGTGGGTTAAGCGTCCGAGTCTTAGTTTTGGCTCAGGTCTTGGCCCCAGGGTTGTGAGCTCAAGCCCCATGTTGGTCTCCACGCTCAGTGCAGAGTCGGCTTGGATTCTCTCCCTCTTCCTCTGCCTCTCCCCACCCTGTGCTTTCTCTCTCTCGCTAAAAAATAAATAGATCTTTTAAATAAATAAATACAGTGAAAACAATAGAATCTTGTAAGTTCTAGCTGGATCCCATTGCTGCCCGAATGTTCGGGACCCTAAGCCTAGAAACTCCACAGCAAACAGCAGAGTCACAGCTGTCTTGGAGCTCACATCTGGTGGCCGAGATTCCAAAGAAGCCCATGATACATGAATTAGGTGGGCGTGTGCCAGGAAGAATTGAGCCCAGTAGACGGAGAGGTGGGGAGCGGAGGAAAGAGCACTCAGAGATGGGGTCTCCTGGAGGAGGTGACTTCCCTTGTCTGAGCGAGGAGCAGAAGGAACCGCCATCGCACAGGCAGGAGGACTGTGCAAGCCTCCCATGTTTCCCACCCCTCAGCATTGGGAGTGTTGCGTTGCTCACTCTTGTCATAAATGTATCTATCTGTCTTTAAACACCTTTTGATGAGAGTATTACTCAAGTGCACCATGTACTAAGAAATGAATAAGAATTATCACCTGTCTCCTCCTGACCCTCAGGTCCAGGGTCTGGATTCTTCTCGGTTCATCTAGGGACTATTAAAATTACAGAGTCAGCCCAACTCATAAGAACCTGGCACATAAGCCAGGATTATTGATCTTGATCTCAAATATGACTAAAAGTCGAGGGATTCCTCCCTCGATTTTGACACGGAGGAAGCTACCTCCCAGGAAAGGAAGCTACTTGAGAAACTGAAGATCAGAAGTTGATTGTTAAGAATATGCTAGAGCCCAGGAGTCAGGTGGCCTTAAGGTTCCCATCAAACCGAGGTCCCCCATCCGCCCCGATGAGCTGCTGCTGAGCCGATCTGCGGGCATGTTAAGTGGCATTTGTTTAGACCTTAATACTCTTTAAAAAGCTTTTCATATAATTTAATCCTCACAGCACCCCCGTGAAATATAATTATCTCCGTTTTACAGATGAGGAACTCTGATGTTCAGGGGGGGATACATGGTTTACCGAGGTCAGACGATGAGAGTTAATTGTACAGTAATTAGCCTAAGATTAAGGAGGGGTATTTTGATATAAATGGTATTTGACATAGTGCATGGGTTTAAACATTCTAGGCTCCAGCTAACTGAGCCTGTCTGGAGAATGCTTCACCTGCTCAGAGGTCAGCCCTGCGGCCTGCCCTGTGTGGGTGGAGGGAGGAGAAAGGGCACCTGCCTTCCCTACCCACCAGCCACCCCAACCTCCCCCCCCCCGCCCCCAAGAAAAAAGTAAACAGGGCAACTCCCACAAGTGTCACATGATTATAGAGAGTCCATGGTCGATTGTGTTGGTTTGGCAACATTGTACAGTTTGCAACATGTTCATCAAAAGAGTGAACCACCTTGACCCTGTGCTTGTCTGTGAGCCCCCTGGGGTGCAGGGAGGACCTGCGCCTCATCTCCCCGGAAGGGGCTCCCCCAGCCCGGGGCGGCATCAGTTCTGTTCTCTCACACCAGCCAGGCACTCTGGGGGGGGGGGCAGCGAGGCTCAGTGCTCTTGCCATTGCCATCTGGAAATTTTTGGTTGTTTTTTTTTTTAAAGATTTTATTTATTCATTTGACACAGAGAGAGAGATTACAAGTAGGCAGAGAGGCAGGCAGAGAGAGGAGAGAGGAGGAAGCAGGCTCCCTGCTGAGCAGAGAGCCCGATGCGGGCCTCCATCCCAGGACCCTGGGATCATGACCTGAGCCGAAGGCAGCGGCTTTAACCCACTGAGCCACCCAGGCGCCCTTGGTTAAGTTTTAACAAAGGGTCCAGCAAACTGTGTAGCCAGTCTCGCTGTTGCTTCCTTCTTGCTCCTTCTTCCTCCCTCTTTCTCCTCCTTCCTCAGGAAAGAATGGTGTTCTCTTGACTTACTTTTCCCTTCCCACCTGTCTGCTGATCCTTGGCTGCCCTGGGTGGGGACTTCTTGCCCAAGGCAGGACCCCTTGCCCTCCCTCGGCTCTTCCGGCCTTTCCAAGCTCCTTCTCCATTCTCCTGTCAGGCGAGCTTTCCAGACAGACCATGCCCGGACCCCTCAGGACTTGCTGTTCCTGCCCTCAGGGCCCTGCGTGTACCCCATCTGCCCATGACTTGTGGCTTTTTCTCCAGGTTTCAACTTGAATGTCTCCTGACTTGTGAGAGTCCTTCTTTCTGACGCCCTTGACCAGTGTCACCACCACCCCCTAGAGCCCTGTCTCCCTGCCCTCAGTTCTACCACATCATGTAGCCTTATCCTCCTCATGACCTACAGCATTGTCCTTAATGTTTTATTATCTGCCTCCTGCCTCTCTACTATGATACGACCCCTTTGGGGTCAGAGATTTTGTCTACTTTGATCACAATTGTAGCCTCAGTACCTGCAATGATGTCTGGTACATAGTAGGTGCTCAGTGAATATTGAGGTGGGGGAGTACATAGAATGTCACCCAGGAACTGGGTCCCTAGAGCGCATCAGGCACCAAAGTGAAGAAAATCAAATCCTATCATTTCATCCAGCGAGGAGTAGTGGGTCTGGAGATGGAAGCCCCAATAGAAGCGAATAGAAAGTGCCCCCTAAACTTTTCTCAGAAACCAGCCATCCCTGTGAAAGAGTAGGGAGCAAGAGCCACCAAGGGAGCAAGGCTGCCCAGCAACCAGGAGGAGGACCAGTCAGAGTGGTTTAAGGTGCAGAAACAGGGGTGCCTGGGTGGTTCAGTCAGTTAAAGATCCAACTCTTTGTTGGATGCTCAGGGTCCTGAGATCAAGCCCCGCATGGCTCCCTGCTCAGCAGGGAGTCTGCCTGAGATTTCTCTCCCTCTCTCTCTCCCTCTCCCCATGCACATGTGGGCTCTCTCTCTCTAAAAAAATAAAATAAAATAAATCTTTTTAAAAAACCACAAATGTACAGAAACAGCTCTAGGGAAACTGGCTGACTGGCCCAGTGACACAGAGAAACCAACACAATGAACTGAGATGATCCACTTTGAATTGGCCAAAGGCCATCAATACTTGAATAATTCCCTAATCTGTGTCATGAGTTAAGGATCTCATTTGAGCCTTGAACTAGTTTATCTAAATGCCTCCTAGACCTCTCTCTCCACTGGAAGGCCTATGGGCACCTCAAACTTGAAATGTCCAGAACAACTCATAAGAGCACAGACTGAGGTTGAAATCCTGGAGTCACCCTTCGGTCTGTTCTCTGTGCCATCTTGGCCCAGTTACTGGATTCCTCTGACTCTGTCTCCTCAACTGTAATTTGGGTATAAGTGAGAGAATACACGTAATTTGGCAGCCCTCGTGGCCCCCATGACACAACCCTAACTCCTCGCAGAGAACAGCGTTGAATGCCAACTTCAGTGGGCTCTTCTGTTTTTATGACTCCTTTGTGTAAGATACACATCATTCTGTGTTGCATATTTAGCAGTTATATCCGTGGTTTGTCCCTTGGCCTGGAGAGAATAAACATGTGTCAGTTGTGTGAGTGTGTATGAGATTATAGCAGAGAGCACCAATCTACATTTCTTCCCTCAGGTCCCAAAGAGCAGGAGGAGAAGAGGAGGCAAGGCCTTCGGGCTTTCAACAAATTTCAGGTGTTTCCCCTTAGTCAAGGTCAGCTTCTCCATTAGGTGCAGAGCACATTCTCTAGGGCCCAGTGCCTCAGGCCTGTGATACCTCAGGGGCCCTGGGAAATGTTTTTTTTCTTTTTTAAAGATCTATTTATTTATGTGAGAGAAAGAGGGCGTGCGTGCCCATGCAGCAGGGAGGGGCAGAGGGACAGGGGAGGTCTCAAGCAGACTTTGTGCTGAGCTCAGAGCCCACTGTGGGGCTCGATCTCACAACTCTGAGATCACAACCTGAGCTGAACCAAGAGTTGGACACTTCACCGACTGTGCCCCTTCGTTTTCATTTATTTTAAAACCAGAAAATAAAAACTGAATATAACACTAATGAATATACAGTCATGAGTGCTGCCTTATGTTTGTTTTTGTATCAACATGTATGTGTGACACAGTTAAATTTTTTTTTTGAAGGGCGGAAAGGACTGGTGAAGGCAGAAATGCTCAGGACCCATGTAAGTGACAGTATGATGTCGCTGGCATCAGCCCGCCAGATGCAGGGGCAGAGTTGGTAGAGCTAAATGTGGGTGAACCTCTCACTCCACCTTCCTTCTCTGTCCAACTCACACTGCCTCAGGGGAACATATTTGTAGAGAGAAGTATTGAGTGAAGTCGTTAGCATTTATATATGCATGTGGGGGGGTCTAACTGGGAGAGGTATCTGTGGGGAGGAGTTTGGCATGACAGCGTCCTGGGCATCAAAGAACAAAACCTAGCCTTTTGCATTTATTCTTACAGAAGTGGTTTCTATTTATACGTTGTTTTTTTTTTT